>VZSZ01002911.1:147787-271730 GCA_013398815.1 Ibidorhyncha struthersii | reverse complement strand
CCTGTTTATTGTTCATACTGCGTGCATTGGTATAGATGCACCTCAGATGAGCTAACGAATTGAACATCTTTTTGTGAGTGTGGGCCCCATTTCCTACCAGGCCCCACTCAGGTGTTTCTATAATTCCTAGGTGTCTATCACTTCTCTGAAATGAATTGGTAGAGTAAGAGCCCATGCTAGTCCACCATCTCTCAGGCCCTGGCATGTTTCCCTTGAGTTTAGTTCTAACAGACCCAGTTATCCCCCCCTCGCCCCTCATATCTAGTTTAAAGCCCTGTCATCTACACATAAGCCATGTACATCTACACATAAGTAAAACAAAAGTAATATATAAGGAGACAGAATAAAATTCAAGTAATAAAAGAAGCACTCAACATTGAAGGGTCAGAACTAGGATCAAAATTTACTTGTATAGAGAGTGGATGAGTCTTGTACAGACTTGCCAAATTACCAGTTTCGTTCTTCTGCAAATGTTGGATTGGTTTTACAGGATTTTGAGGTTTCACCTAACCTGGTATTAAATATCCCAACAGAGGGGACTTTAATTATTTATTTTGTGAGATTTCCATAGACTGATAGACTTAATTTCAAGGAAATGTTATTTAGACCTTTTTTTCTGCAGTCACTTCTAGTGATTTGAAATTACTTGGTTTCTGTGTTAGTTTATCTAATTTGGGACTCATTTTATACTTTTGGTTCAATAGGAATATCATGAGTAAGGGAAAGCCAGAAGGAACAACGTATCCCTGCTTTTGTGCCAAATCCATTTCTGTTTCCTCTGACCACTCTGGGGCTTGGAGGTACTAAGGTGAATAGATGCTTACAGAGGTCTTGTATTTTTCAGGATATCAGAAATGAGATGGAAAGACTCCTGCATAGTTCCACAGACCATAATGCCCACAATAAGTATGATCTTGGTTACTGTCAACACATGTCTATTTTTCTAAGTGAGAGAGGAAGAACAATAGGTAAGTTCTATACAAGTTATTCTAGTCACTATTTCTTTGGTGACATTGATCTGTAAGGCTCAGATCTCAGCAATGGAACAGCTACCTCTCTCTTAACCAGAGAATGGTTTTATTGAAAAAAGTAAGTGTTGCTACCAAACTACTTTCATTTTCTGTCATTTTGCCTCATTCCCCAAAGCATTTCTGCACCCACATCCTACCACCTACTTTTTGTTCTGTGCCAACACAAGAAGAATGGAATTTAAAAGCTAACTCTCTTTATTTATATTATGCAATAAACCAGCAGCAACTAGAAAAAAATATATGAAATCTTCATAGCTACTAGTCAAAAATACACAAAATTCAATAAGGCTTTTCTTTTCATACATTTATTTTAATAAATCAAATGTAGTTATGTTACAAGACATGGGTTTTTTGTAGCTAATAGAATATTTCTGTCAATACTTTTTCCTGCTTCATCTTACCATTTGTTTTATTGATAAGCAGAGGACTACAGGTTTTTCAGAGGGGACTGAAAGCTTATAACCTGTTCAAAGATCCTGACTTTGACAACATAATTACCGTTTTATCCGGTGATGGTATGGATAGCTACTATCTGGCTGCCAAAACCAGCAGGTGCTTTGACTCATTCATCTGTCTACTGACTCAAATCACAAGCCGTTACATTACACATCTGCGCACTGGTAGTTTAACCTAGCCGTAAGGGTATCGTGACTAACTCACTTAGATGCCAATGAAAAATTACTACTGTACTGGAATTTGGCTTCACAGTTAGCAGCTATAATGGTGAGACATACCATTGTAACGGTGTTGTACCTCAGCCTCCTCTTACCCATTAGCTCCCTGTCCAGTATTTGTGCCTGTAGTAGCCTGGGGAGCATTATCAGCTATATCAGTGTATATTACTGTATATCAGTAATATACATCACTTTAAGATGAGATTAGTCACGTTCTGATCTCTGTTGACTATACAAATTATATATCTAGGAGTATGGGAGGCCTTTTGCAGCTGGAATCTTGATGGAATACCTCGTAACACCTCAAATGATGCCAGATACCTATGCTTACGCAATCAGATTCAGCCTTAGATCTCCACTGATTATAGTAGGTGCTCACATATAGACACTAACCTTAAATTGTGGGTATCCACCTTTAGTTATACAAACGCACCAGAAGAAGGTACTAAGAAAGGTGGTACATGAAAAGCATCATGACCAGCATATCTGTAATCAGAGCTCAGGGCTGTGCCAACAGAAATCTTATTTTTAGAAAATTCTGGCAATATTTTGCACCTTCAAACCCAAATGACCAGCATCTGCAGATATTTTGAGAAAATGAAGAAGGACGTCACTGCTTTCAAGATAGTATTTGTGTCAATACTGTCCAGGTAGACGTGTTTGCAAGATTTTGTAACTGTAGGAGTCCTCAGCATAATAAAATGCTATTATCTCTGTTATTATTAAGCAAGTCAAATTACTATTTATTCTCTAAAAGTACATTTCAGAAGTTCATGATTGAAATGCTCAATAAATTTGCCCATTTTATTTTCACTATACATGTGTAGGGAAAATAAGAGAAAGTTGTACGCTTGTTAAATCTACAGCTGACTTTTAATGGTGCTTTTTCTCATCTTGGATAACCTTATTAACAGAGTAAAACCTTTCCTGTGTTTTTCAAGTAACAGGAATAAAAATCTTTTGTCAGACATAGTTGATTTATTTACAGTGTCTCATCATGGTAGGTGGGATTCATCTTCTCTAACTTTAGCCATCTACAACACATAGCATCTGAATTATTTCCCCTAGGTTACCTTGGTCAGTGGAGAAAAAAATCTATGCTTATGGTACTGCATTTTTATTTTCCTTAATTATAGAAGGACTTTGTAGTGACTAGCTCAGATATAGTCTTCTACCTGGTAAACATCTAAGATCTTTGTTTCCAACAAGGCCCGTTCCCACCAGGGCTAGAATGAGAGGTCTTTAGGGAAACCTCAGAATGTTGGAAGAAAATAGGGTGTGTCAGGAATTCAGTCAACACATATGTGATTTCCTAATGTTGTTTCAGGACCAAGGTACTCTCCTGTCAAGACAAAAAGTAATTTCTTTTAACTGAACCAAGATATGTAGCAGGTGCTCTTGAATTACTGTCAGTCTGGAGGGGAAACTAGTGCATTGGGTAGTTCTGCATCACTGGCTGGTAAAGGAGCTGTGGGAGCATGTCAGGGAAGAGTCTAAACTTTACTATGTTTATTGACATGGAGGTAAAATTGATTTTCTTTTGCCTTGACTACATAGTTTTCCATAGTGATAGCTAACCTGAATTAGCTGTTTCAAAAGCAGTGTGTGGTTTTGTCTACTGATGACACAGATTAAATATAAGGTGACAGCTATTATGTACTCAGGCAAGTTGTATGTATTAATAATACATTTACCATTACCAGATAGCACATGCACTCTCTCAGGCCTGCATGAGTGATCTGACTACACTAATAGCTGGTTTGTTGTGACAAACAAAGTCTTGATTTTTAATTAAGTTATTTATTATTTTCTCGGTAAACTGACTTTTACAGTTACTATGCTTCTGATGTTTGCATCCATTATTTTCTGGCAGCACAGAATGAAACCATGGAAGAGGATCCCAGTTCTCCTCTTACTTCCATATATGTCAACATGGAATAGCTCCATATTCAAATCAAGTTCAGCTGCAACAATGTAAAATGGGAGCAAAAGAGGGAGGCCAGAAGTGTTCAGCTCAGTATGCATTTGCTTTCTGTATCTCCTTCATGTGTGCTTTGTCACAAAGGATCCCAGTTTCCTATCTTGAGATGAAATTAGTAAATGCAACATGGTCATTCCTTAATCTAAAAAAACACAAAGCCAAAACAAACCCCAGAAAAGCAATTTCTACGTTATGTAACAAACCACATTATTTTAAAGGTTACTTTCAGTATTAGAAATGTAACGGGAAAAGTTTCCCTTTTCAAGAAGTAAAAAACCTGTAGTCTGTCTTTTCTGTTGGATGCAGATTTATCTCTGTATAATTAGCATAAATTCAAACACTATGTGCATAAAATTAAAATATTACTAGAATATGACTATGTATTTCAAACAAAATCTTCCAGTAATGTTGAGGGACAAAGCTGAAGGATGCCCATTAACAATATGGTGAGAACAGCAATGAGAGACGTGATGTTCTGGGGGATTTTTAGGGTAAGGACATGCTTTTTGTTACGTTGTGAAAATCACAGTTCACACATGACCAAGAGAAATTGATTTTCGTAGTTAGATATCCAAAGGGTCCATCCTCTACCTTAATTACTCTCAGCATTAACCAGACCTTCCTGGTGCTGTCATTGAAATGTGGTATCATCCTTGGCTTTTCCATAGTGTGCATGAGAAGTTCTGGGCAAGTCTTTTCACCTAAACTTTTCATGGAAAACTAAAAACTGCATGTTTCTCATTTTCTGCGTATTAGATGCGAGACACTAAGGTCTGTTTTTCAGATAGATTAAGTCAATGGCAATTACAAATGAAGTCATGTCGCATATATAATGTGTCATACAGCCTCATATGCTCTGAAAAATGAGCATCTAATTATTTCCAAATTGCCATTCAAAATTAGTGAAAGCATTGCATCTCATTTTTTTCATACCTTAGTTCCAGTGCCATAAAACTGAGGTTAATATCACCTCTTACTGCTCTGAAGTTTTCAAAATGTATTTTATTAGGGCATGGAGCTATCTACACAACAATAAGAAGAAAATAAGCATAACTACTCATTAACTTGAATATAGTATCTATTCACTCTTGTGCAAGAAATGAAGGCTGGTGACCTTTCGATAATATGCAGTCATATACTTACAGACAAAATTGTTAAAAGGAAAATTCTGGCAGTCTTCAGTCTCTCACTTCCCTGCTTTTGAATACTCGGCTTTGTGATTCTAATCTTGTTCTTTTGCTGTGGGGGTTGGGGTTTTTTGTTCTGCAGTTTCAGCTGCTAAGACAATAGACTCTACTTAGTATGAAGCCTCTGTTTTCATACGATGACATGCAGGAATTTTATGTCATCTTAGGACACAGTTTTAGTATGAGACAAAGAGGAAAAAAAGGGGTCCCTTTCTTTAGTACCCATACAGACCAGATCACCTCCTCTTTGTTGTCTGAATGAATAGGCAATTCTTTGCAGGAATATAGTTCCGTGCTCACAGGACAAGTGTCCTCTGGTAAATGGAAGTTCAAGAACATTGCTGGTTGGATTGGTTTTTTTTGTTTGATTGTTTTTGTTTTTTTTGTCTTAGTTCGAGCACATGTACAAACTTGTGAGCATGGAACCTATCACTCATTCTCTGTTTTTTAATGTGCTGTAATTTGTGGTGTATAATGTGATTAGAAAAACAAAATCCAGTGCTTTTCTCTCCCAGGTGAGTGCTCAAACCATTAGGGCGCAACTCAAGCTACTTTTCATTTATTTTGAAGTTCAAAGGGATAGTTCTGAATTTATTAACTAAATCACGATTTCAACTCAAGTCACCCAGTGCTTGGTCCAGGGCTGTGACATAGATGATGGGTTGTATGTCTTCCATCAATCTTAAAAGAAAAAAGAATTCACTGCCATTTTCACTGCAGACTTTGATCCTGCCACTCCATGTAAAGAGTCTTTGGAAATCATCTGGTGAATAAAGCATTACAAAAACAAGGAGGATTTGGTTTAAAAGTGAGCTAGGACTGAGATGTTCAGATGGGGCAGTTCTGAACAGACTTGCAGCCTCACAGGAACATCGAAGCAGAGCAGATGCCTTTAGCATTCAGTTGAGACACATGTTTAAGAAATATATATAAGGTATTATCTGGGCCCAAATATTTAAATTCACTAACTTTTCTCTCTCCATCTGTTTTGGGTTTATTGTCCTCTATTCTGTGCCATGAATTTGCAGTGTTGTAGGTGGGTAGAATCTGCTAGACTTGTCAGCTGTAGGTCGAGTTGGCTGGAGACAAAACATCAGATTTTCAGCAACCTCTGCTGACTTTGTTGGCTCCACTAACCTAGGCAAGCTGGAGAATGGACTGTGAATCTAGGAGCCAGGGGTGCTTGTCACAGCCTGTAAGCAAAGAATGCTATCTTTGTATTAACTTAATTCTTGTTGGTTGTTCTCATGTAGTCTAAGTCACTATAGTTTACAAAGTAAGTACAGCTGTTTTTTCTCAGTCCCACACTATAATAGTTCAGGCTGCCTACTTTAAAAAGTATTTCTTTTCACTACTTTACAGTGGTCTTTAGCAAACAGCACACATTGCTGAGATAGATACATCTTTAAATCTTACCAAGTCTGTTAGAACTGATTGCAGCTCTGAAAAAATGCGTTATTTTGCATGTGATAGTAATGTTTTTGGCCCATCCTTCCTACAAGTCATGTAAACACTACACTCATGACTTGCAGACTGGATTTAGAAGAGTCCAGTGTAGCTAATTGCAATCAATGTGTGTACCCACATAAATTACTAAGTGAATTTTGTTCCTAATAGTGAATACTTTCAATCATAAATGTTCAGAATGTACTGGTATCCTAGATACAAAAGGACCTTAATGATGTCAATCTCAGTTCATATTGAATCTTTCCATATAAAACCCACACAAATAGCAAATAAAAATCCTATAGTCTACAGGCTCATTTCAGAAAGAAAATAGTGATATAATGGTGCTCTGACAAAAGCATTCCAGAAAAAGCAGCCAAAGGCATAATTTCTTCAAATTAATGGCATTCAACTTTCTACCTTGTTGGGGGGTTTAGATCTTTCAAATAAGTCATTGTACTAAAATTTCAGGTCATTGAGAAACCATTGCTTTTTTATCTGTTAGCTTCAGTCCCACACATGAACCCCATCAGTCTTAGTTGCTTGTTAGGTATAATTAATTTTGAAAGTGCACCGTGCTGAATAAATTGTATGACGCATTACACAATTTACAGTTATTTGTATCCATCTTCCATTCACTCTTTTTCTTGTGTAGAGCAACTCATTAATCCATCCTAAGGAAAGAAGAAAAGGTCAAGAAAAACATCAGTGACTGCTAAATAAAATAACCTTGTTAAAATAAAAGTAAGCTACAAGTTTCTGGCAGTAATCAGAGATATTTGACAGTGGAGCCTGAGAGGGAGAGGTCCAGGCACTTGGGAACAAGCCAAAGAACAGAGAAGGAGTAAAAAAAAGGAGTCCTGAAGCAAGCTATTACTGAATATATGCTGAGAGAGGTTGCCCATAAGAAGTCACTAGCATTTATTAATGAAAGGATGAGCTTGCTAAACAGCCCATGTTTAATTTTAAAAGCACAGTTTTAGGTAGTCTTAAGCTGGGTTCAGCCTTACAAGCCTTACAAGCCTTTAACAAATTTGTCTTATATCAATGCCCCAAAAGACATATAATCCAGATCCTTGCAAAAATTGAAAGGTACTTGGAGTTAACATTCCAGCTCACACTCAGATCAAATTTGTCTTTAATACACTAAAAATAGCTTTTGGGCATTTCTCTAAAACAAACACCACATGAAAAGCTGCACTTCCATATGATTCTGGGTCAAGGAACAAACTATTTGCAGTGACCCACACTGGTTTGCCAAATCTGCAAGCTATGAAAAGTGTGTGGCGGCTCTGTAATGATGCAACTTCTCTGCCATTACATGACCAGGGAGTGTAGCAAGTGGTGTTAGCAGGGGCAGTGGAAATAAAACACTTGTATAACCCAAAGCAAATTGACTCTGCCTCCTACAAGCATATTGGTAATGATAATTCTACCTGTTCTTACAGAGCTTCCCCCCCTTATACACACACAAAACCTACTCCCTTCTTCTAAAAAGAGTTTCAAAAAGTTTGTGACTCACAGAAATTATCCAGTTTATAATTTTCTTACAAAGCTGAAATTTAAACAAGCCCCAAGCCTGCAGATTTATGTACATTTTTAGACACCACTGTGCATTCCACTGAAATTGAGATTAAATGCTGTGTGTATAGTTGAGCACATGTATAAAGTCTTTGTTATATCAAAACCTTGTTTATTTTTTCAGACTGCTCTCTTACTTTTTGAAGAAGAGGTGGAGTTTTAAACAGGGTTTTTAAATGGGTTTAAAAGGGACATTTGGAAACTGAGTTTTACTTTGAAATTTTGAATGTTCTAAGATGCCTGTCTACATATCCATACAGTTTGAAATAAAAGGAAATTGTCTCCTAAATCCCTGTGAACTGAAACTGCAAAGATTTGCAGATCTTGGATGAGGTCTCTGTTCCCCATCATAGGTAAGGTAAAAGTTAGTCCTTTCACTGTTTCTGGGTAAAAGGATTAAAGCTGTATTTATGGTATCTGTTTAGCTGATGACAGGAGTTACTAGACGTTATAGGAGACAGCTGTAAGAGAAACCTTCAAAAGTCTCATATGTGACTTGCAAAATGTCCTGGAGACACAGACTGGATGAAGAAGGAAGGCATTTTGGAGACAAGATCGCCAGGCCGTGCGTGAAGGAAACTGCTATAATTTATAGGTTATATAAATACATGTAGCCTGACCTTGTGTCAGACTTCACATCCTTCCTTAAAATGCCATATCCTCAGAGGAAAAAGTCTCTAGCTGGCCTAAAAATTGATTGCAAGATTTGATTTCCAGCCTCCAGGCAGCAGTGGAAGCAGCTCCATTGCAGCATTGCAGGTAGCCTGGCTGTTCGCACCTAAGCTGATCAGGAGAGGAGCTGGTTTTCCCTCTCCCTTTCTCCCACTTTTCTTAGTGCAGAGCTTGGGACATAGCCAAGCAGTGAGCCAGCACCTGCCGGTCACGGTCTCCTGCTTCCTGAGCTTCCCACCGCACTGCTCTCCCTCTTGCTTGCGGTGGATGAGGATTCCCACAAATAGCACAGTTTCCCAGTGGTGAATCACCTCTCTGCCAGAACACCACAGGCTCTTTAATTTTATTTTTTTTCCTCCTGTGCATTTGTTTTCTTACAGTGTGTGATATGTATTTGTACATAGTTAACCCCTCTACTTCTGCATAGGAGATCTGCTGGCAGGTAGAAGGGCGCAAAGAACTGCTACTACCAAAATCGTTCCTGCCTTTTGGAAAGGGACTGATTCACAGTAAAAAGGTCTAGATGCTGGACAAATATGAAGCTTAATTGATTAACTTCTAATTGGTGAACGTAGACCTATATAGGACTTTACCACCAGCTAAACAGTATCAGGAAGAAGCAGGATCGAGGGTCAAAGACTACCCAGGGACATTTAACAGCTGAGGATTAATAGGGTGTCAAAGTGGAATAAAAGCCACATTGACCCCCCTCCACAGCTGCACTTTATTACAAGTCTAAATGTGGCTCATGTTGCAAGGTCTCTGCTCTGATATGTTCTGATATCTGGAGTTTTTTTCCAGTTGTCCCCATCTTTTAAAGCTCAAAGGTATTTGGTTTCACTTGCAGGGGAAGAGGTGAGTGGTGGAAAAAAAACACACAGAACATTGAACTTAAATTACTGTCTCTGGGGAGACCTTATTGCTCTCTACAGCTCCCTGAAAGGAGGTTGTAGAGAGGTGGGGGTCGGTCTCTTCTCCCTGGTAACAAGAGACAGGACAAGAGGAAATGGCCTCAAGTTGTGCCAGGCGAGGTTTAGGTTGGATATTAGGAAAAAGTTCATCACTGAAAAGGTTGTCAAGCATTGGAAAAGGCTGCCCAGGAAAGTGGTTGAGTCACCATCCATGGAGATATTTAAAAGACATGTAGATGTAGCACTTAGGGACATGGTTTAGGGGTGTACTTGGCAGTGCTACGTTTACAGTTGGACTTAATGATCTTTTCCACCCTAAATGATTCTATGATTTCTGTAATTCCTACTTTCCTTTACGATATTTAAATCAATCCTAAAGGATATACTGCAGAAAAGGGACAACCTTCCTCACATAGATGTCAGAATCACTTAATACATTTTCAGGATGATGAGGCACTTAACTTTGTTCATGTCCCTATTGAATTCGAGGATGTCTGCAAAGCACACGATCAATAAGAACTGACCTCAGTATGTCTAAAATGCACTGGAAATAATGAAATTATTTAAGTTACTACTACTAGACTTACAGGTACTAGTTTGGGCAATATGTTTGGGGGTGATCCTATTCTCAGGACAAGCAATTTAAAATATCTGAAGAAAGGTTTATTTTCCCAGATAAGGATGCAACATTAAAGGCAGAGAAAGAAGAATGGGCATTACCTTCAAGAGCCATTCTGCAGGCAGGAATAAGTAACATGGAGGAAAAGAACTGTTTTGGGGGGATTTCTGTTGTCAGTGGAGTACTGCACAGATAAAATTTTAAAATTTGACAGCTGTATTGAGACAGTATCTCTGCTTGCATAGAAATCCTCCCAAGCAAAAACATGAATCTACTTTTCTTATTAATCTGAATTAAATTCTTGTGTTTAGAAGGAAATATGCAGTCTCTTCAGCAGCTGCTGGTGTGAGTCAGTCACAGTGTCTCTAGAGATTCCTTCTGCCGCATAATCCCACTGCAGCCTTACTCAGGAAGAGAGATCTTTGCATAAGAGCTGCAGCACAGTTGTGGTTTTTTTGGGTTTTTTTTTGATGAAAATTTTAAGGAAATGTGCACAAACATCTGGGTTGGGCAAGTAACAACCTCTCACCCACCCACATCAAGTAATTGATAAGGCATTTGCCACTATTAACGACTTACTGCATACCTTCATACAGAGATAATGAAACCAAGTACAGGTCTTCGGTCTTAAATCTGTTGGTGTACAATTATGTGCCAAAGGAATATAATCTGTTTGCAAAAAAACAATGAGTTGAGACCAGTTTTGAACCTTGCAAACATATATTTTCCATTATCATTGCATATTTAGATAACTTTAGTTACAAAGTCCTGGGCTTCTAAAATGTGTAAGAAAGTATATCTTCACAGGAGGACAGATACGGGGCAGTGGGGGTGGGTAGGAAGGCTTCTGAAAAGCAGCTAGTCCTGTGGGTAGGGGGTCTGAAGCTTGGTTTCCTGAGATTTTGTGATCTGTGGTTGTACTAGCCAATACCCAATTAAACATAAATTCCAAGCAAACCTACTCCTGGCACTGCGTGAGATGCAAGGTCTCATTCCTGAGGTGTCTGATGTCTAGAAATAGAGCTCATCTGACATTGCAGACTTCCTTCAGTAAGCCAAAGTCTTCTATACTTCTGTTTGTTTCATGAAACGTGAACTCTGTGCCCCATACCACCCTTCACAGTGCTCAAATTTGGCTGAAATTAGCCAACAATTTCAGGAATTAGTGGTTGGAGACTAGTAGGCAGTTACATAGCATGACTGCTTACACACTATTTCCTTGAGAAAAAGTCAAAACAATGTTGTACTTTTAACAACTTCTGGAAAAGCAATATAATATGGCCTTTATAGTTTCTATGTGATTCACGCTTTTTTAGCCCAGCACAAAACCATATCCGATTTATTTACATTTAAGGGGACTTTTTCTCAGAAGTAAGTTCGGATACCTGACCTGAGATAGAATTCTGGACTCATCTGTTGTTGTACTTCTGGTGTTCTTAAGAATAAGATGAATGCATGTATATGAAATAAGTGGATAGATTTTAATAAACAATAATAATTTTCTCTGACAGGGATAGGGATGGCTTCTTTATCCTGACAATGCATTAATAAATTATGAAAGTTATACAATCTGAGCTTAGACATAGTTTATTCTTTTGCGTTATAAAGAGGCTTATTCAAACACACTTAGTGAGATAATTCCCAGATTTTCTTAGATGACTAAGAGTTTTGATAGATGCCTTATGGAAGCCAAATGAAATGATAAGTAATCTATCAGGTATAATATGCCAGTATAACTGTTTTATACATCTTTAAATAGCCGAACTGAAAAATGTTTATGATTGATCTTCAAAATATGACTTCTCTGTAAGGAGCACAAGAGTTCTTAGTTGTGTCCATATACTCTGCATTCAATATTTTGCATTCAGCTATAGTCCATGCTAGACAATTAGCTGGTCTGTCCCAGTCATTTCATCCACCCACCAAGCAATGAGGTTTACATAAGTGTTACCAGCCATAATTCTTCTGATGCTTCATGCAGTCTTCTATTATCTCTCCTGCCCCCACCCCCTATGTACAATCCATTCGTTTGGTTGCATGGTTTGTCCCTTGACTTTGAAGATATTCAGCTGTCTGTCTTCTTTCTTCACAAATGTCTAGGTCTCACACTCATACTTCATCAGACTCAGGCTCAGACTTCATCATTCAGGCACTGAATTCTGAGGTGTGGTGGGCTGCACAACAGAAGGCAATTCAGCATTGCTGTGATTCATGAACTTCAAGCACATTTGTTTTATTGATCTCAGTAAAAGCACACAGAAAGTAGCCAAGTGCAGCGCTGAATCAGAGCCACAGATAGCATGTAAATTAAATGAAAACCAAAACACTTTATAACAAAGTATTTCATTCCCACATTCCTCGGGGGACTTGTTGAAGGTGCACACAGGTCTTCGACAGTCACTCTTTCTTCTGTTTATCTGCCTGCTTTCCTATTTAAAGATTTCCCATTATTCTGCCAGCTGGAGCTAGCATTGTTTTCACAAACCACAAATCAGTGAAGGTATCAGGAAAACCTAACTCAAAGCAGTAACCATAATCTGCCCTCTTTCTCAATAGCTGTTCCTTATATGCTATATAGAATTGTAACCCTAATGATGCCACTATTGAATTCTGAGCTGCTTCAAGTTTTTCTTCTATTTTTTTTCTGGAAAGAAGAAGTGGGTATGAGGAGAGAGAACTTTGAAAGTTTAAGAGTGTTTTTGAGGTTTGAAAAAAAAAAAAAACAAACAACCCTACTCTGGATATTTGAAAATATTTATTTTTTTCCTGGAAAATAAGTGTTTTCAAATTTTGATTTGTCAAAAATCCCTGTCCTCTAGAAGAGAAAATTCAATAACACACTCCATATTAATAAATTATAACCATTACATCAGCTAAAAATTCAGAAAGACCATGCATCTCGGCTTTTCTCGGAAATTGTATTTCTTTCAAACAACTCATACTCAGTTGTTCTGTGACTATAATATTGTGCATGATGGTTATTTCACTTCACCTTTAACCCTGACACATCTGCTTTTCACTTAGCATCTTTGGTTCCCTGAGGAGCATCAGAATGGGCTAGGATCCCATAACAGTGTCCAGTGCTGTAGGTCCTGCATACCTTGTAATGAGCAAACAGCAAAGAGATGATGGAGGTGGAAATGAGGGGCTTGCTGAGATTTAACAATGGAAGAATCACTTAGTTTAAGACAAAGCAATTGGAAAACTGTTGGTTAAGAAAGGAGTAAGAGGTGTAAGGGACGAATTGGAACAGGGATCAGACACTGGAATGAAGGAGGGATAGGAAGTGGTTGAAATGGCCGTTGAGTTGGTGTTTGGAGGATGGAGACAAATATTGATCCAATGCCAAATGTCCATATCCACAGTGTTTATCAACATGTAAAGTCTTTAAACAGTATAGCAACAGGCTTCCAACAAATGCTTAACAGAGAATGATAGATGGGCTGGCTCAATTCTGTTCTCGCTTTTGCATGAGACCGGTCAAATATCCAGAGAGAAAATGTTATTCCCAGTTTGACGTTATCTCTTCCCATGAAGCGCATAACATACATTTAAGCGTCAGGAAAAATTAGTCTAAAATATAAATGCTATGGAGACATGAAAAAAGGCTGGATTGCATTTTAGTTTAATTTAGCATAACCATGTTATTGTTGGATATAGAGAGAGTAATCAAAAATGAAGTATCCTGAACCAGTGATATATTACTTTATATTTTAGTTGATATCCTCTCTCCCATTGATTCAAAAAGTCATTAAAAAAAGAGACATTTATCTTTAAATGTCAAATTTTGATGTTAAGGACTAATTTATGTCTACAATATAATATACGAAACATATTTGGGAATTCAGTTCAAATGCTGTTACAGTGCCATCTGCTGAAAAGCTCCTAAGGCTAAAAAGCATTTTGTAATTCATTCTTGCTAGGATATCTGTAGATTCTTGGTCCATCCTGAGTACTTTTCAGTCTTTTCTGCTCTACAGTATCACAACACAAAATCTGTAGCCCCTGTACAAGAGGAGCTATAAACACTGCATTTACCTGTACCATTAAATGTAAAAGGTAAGCATGGCATGTACGTAAATGTCTCAAGTAAGAGGATGTTAGAGATGCTTAAGGCTTAAATTGTTGTTTGTATATGCGCAGCTCAGAGGCTGGATATAAGCATCAAGATTTTTACTCTCTGTCTAGTTACCGCTGATAAAGCAGCCTGAATTTATTAAATGCTACTATGTTTAAGAAAAAGTAAGCTGATATGTGTTGGCTAATAAATTTTTAAATCGATTTCAATTCCCGTCTCTAGAATCCTTCTCAAGCATGTGAATAATTATTTTAAAATTAACAAGACATAGATTAAGGTAAGCCTTTGTAGCAGCCTGAATTTGAGGCATGTGATAACAGCCCACTTGTCTGAACTGAAAGATGATCTCTTTTTTTTTTCTTTTAATCAGCAATTGACCTGAGTTTTGATTTGTTTCTTAATTACAGCTGAATATTTTTGTGCTGCTTGTTGTGTTAAGGAGACTCATCCTTCAATCTTTCTATATTTTTTAAGAAATTCTTCTGGCTTCTCAGTCCACAGTAAATCAAATTTTCAACAGGGCTCACCCATGATCTGGTCAATAAGCTCAAATCTGTGTACATGTATCTCCATAAGAAATGCAGTAATTTTTTGGCATACATATAGATGTACAGCATCCTGTCAGTGAAAAACAGATGATTTCTTCCCTTCCCCAACCCCAAGTGATGTTTGAAAAGGCAGTGTACTTGGCATTATCCTCCTGCTTGAAAAGTTTGCAATGGTCATTTTGCAAAAAGAAGTAACAAAAGCTATTCCAGTAATTAATCACAAGCTGCACACTGTCACAGTAGACATTTCATAAATAACCAAGAGGCTGAAATTCATTTTCATAGGTTCTTCCATGAATAATTTAGATTTTCTAATGCAAAGTTAATCAGTAACTCACTTAAAGAGAAAAAGACTGAATTTCAATTAACTCTGTCAACCAGCATGACTAATTCTACCCACAGTTCAACCAACGTAGGACATGTACAAGTTTTGCTCATAAATACTGGGGACTGTCTCAAGATCTGGCAGGTGACAAGGTTCAAAGGAGTTTGTATGACTTTTTGCTAATAAGTGATATTAGGTATGAATTGCTCAAGCTAAGGAAAAATTACAAAGAAGCATGCATTTAAGCTTATGTCTTCCTACTTTGCTTTTTCAGGGTTTAACTCATATGTAACTGGATTCAGAGACTGGGGATTATCTCCTTAAAGTCATTCTGTGATTACTGTAGTAAGATACACTTATTCCAGAGGGTAAGTCAAAACAACTCAATTTCAACTCAGTTTCTGATCTGTGCTCTGGCAAGCCTCTTTCCCTCTTCTCTCTTCCCTGTTTCTTCACTTTGGAAGAAACATAGGTAGATTAGCTTCTGGAGGCTAATACTAGGCTCTGTGAATGCACCTTCAAACTCCTCCTTTCCTTTCTCTGTTTAACACTCTGGTAAACAGCATAATGATAAAGCAGCACTTAATAAGGTACAAAGAAGTCTGGGGCAAATGCTCCTTATTTGACTCATTACAGACTCTTTCAATAACTACCAACTTCCATGTTGAAAAAAAATCACAAAAAAAAAAACAACCTTGGGGCAAGATATTCAAAAGATGTACATAAGTATGTGGATAAGTTTGAAAAATTTCACAGATGCCTGAGTCTGTAGGCACCTTTTTAGTTGGAAATTTGAATTCAGTTTTCCTAAAATTGTGTTCTGCATCAAGAGGAAATACTGTGTATTTTACTGAACACAGCATTGTCTTCAATACAGAGAAAATTATCAGCAAAGAGACTTCAGGTCATTAATCAGTTTACTGGAGATGGTGGGTTTACTGTGGGTTGTAGTGGTTAATTTAAAGTTTTTTAATCAGGCCACTCTGTTTATTAACCATACCCTAAAAGAAGACTGACTGACTTCTAAGAAAGAAGTTAAATGACAACCGCTGAATAGTCTGGGAGCTTCTGAGGACTGTGAGTTGACTACATGGTTGCAGCCAGCCTGATCCTGTTATCTTTCTCTGCTTGCAAAAATGGATTATTTCCAATGGGCTTCATTTTGAAAAATGCCCTAACTTTTGTATTGTTACTACAATAATAGTAACAAGAGTAAGCTTGACTGCCTATTTTGGCTCAGAGAAACAACAGAATTATAAACGCAACTGATGGAGAAAAAGAGGCACTACTGTAGCGAACTCTGAAATCTCCCAGAACACTGCAGTATTTAAAGAGAAAAAAAATAACAAATGCAAATAATTCCCCAGTATAACCATTGCTTAGCATGGTGTCAGAGCCTCACCATTTATTTTCATTTAGATTCAGTAACTTTCACACAATTTTAGGGCAAGATCTAACGTCCATCAAAATTCTTTGGACCAGCTGCTGATCTACTTGATTATTACTCTACAATGATCAGAGAGATCAATATTTGGCTGTGGGCTACAAAACAATTGGAAATTTGGTTTTGGGTATATAATATGAGGTATTGCAGAAGATTTTGATTTTCACCTAGCAATCATCTTCAAGGAAAAGATGGCTGAGTAGTTAAATTATTGGTTTGAGATTTGAGAAACCCAAGTTCAAAGTTCTTTTCTCCTTAGGGTGCCTGCTTGGTTTGCGCAAGTCACATACTACAAAGGTGCTACTTAATTATTGTAAAGTCTTTTGACTCCAAAGTGTGGAGGCTGATAAGTAATTCAGTCTTTCTTTCTTATAAATAATGGCTCATATATACTGCAAAGAAAGACTTGAGAACTTTGGAATAAGCAACTCATTAGTGTGTATATTTCTATGTGCAGTGAAGGTCAGTGTGGATCATAGAATAGTTTGGATTTGGAGGGACCTTAAAATGTCATTAAGTCCAACCACCTCGCACATCTTTGACTAGATCAGGTTACTAAGAGCCCCTTCCAACCTGACCTTGAATGTTTTCCAGGGATGGGGCATCTAAAACTTCTCTGAGCAACCTGTTCCAATGTTTCATCACCCTCGTCATAAGAAAATGTCTTTCTTATATCTAGTCTGAATTTACCTTCTTTTAGTTTAAAACCATTACTCCTTGTCCTATCACTGGAAAGTCTGTCCCTGTCTTTCTTATAGGCCCCCTTAAGTACTGAAAGACTTCTATAAGGTCTCCCCAGAGCCTTGTCTTCTCCAGGCTGAACAACCCCATCTCTCTCAGCCTGTCCTCATAGCAGAGGTGCTCCAGCCCTCTGGTCGTCTTTGTGGCCCTCCTCTGAACCCACTCCAACAGGTCCACGTCCTTCCTGTGGACTCCAGAGCTGGACACGGCACTCCAGGTAGGTTCTCACCAGAGCAGGGTCAAGGGGCAAAATCACCTCCCTCGACCTGCTGGACATGTTTCTTTTGATGCAGCCCAGGATACATTTGGCTTTCTGGACTGTAAGCACGCATTGTTCATATACAGCTTTTCATTCATCTGTACCCCCAAGTCATTCTCTGCAGGGCTGCTCTTAATCCCTTTATCTCCCAGCCTGTATTGATATTGAGTGTTGCCCCAACCCAGGTGCAGGACCTTGTACTTGGCCTTGTTGAATCTCATGATATTCACATGAGCCCACTTTGGGCTTCATTGGGATCACTGGGCATCATTGGCCTCAAATGTTCTTTAACAGATAACCAGTATCTAACTGTACTTCTACAGATTGACATAGCTCAATCTACAAGTAGGTGGCAAAAAAGTTTTTGATTTTAAATCACATTAGAATTTACTGTTCTATAAGTAGAACATTATAGAGGTATTCTTTTAAGAAGTGCCATTTAAGTGACTTTAAGTGACATTTAAGAAGTACTGTCCCCACAGTTTACAAGCTGTGTCAGGTTTGCTTTTATAGGGTCTAGGTTTCCTGAATAAACAAGTGATTTCTTCATTATTTTTGGAAGTGTGTGCAGTGCTCCTGTGCACCACACCAGAGCCCAAGCATTGTTTGTGTGCACTCTATCAGCTGTCCTCAAGATTTTCAATGTTCTTACACTTTTCAGTCAGCTCCTGCCCTAAATTACATACTTACAACCCCAATGGCTTCAGGGAGATGAAAACTCAGGGCTGAAACCTCCCCTGCCACTTTTCAAAGAGGATGATTTAATCCCCACCTTGGAGTTTCAGGCATTTGCACTCCATCCAAAAGTTTTAGAAAAATAATTCAGCTCAGTTCATCAAAACATCATCCTCCCCTCAGTGTTTAGGACTACAGGTTACTAGAAGTCAGGAAACAGAGTACTTAAAAAAAATCACTTGATAGTTCCCCAAATTACAGTCCTCATTATATGTACAAAATTAGAACTCCATTACTGTTCTAAATATCACAACCACTGATATTTCCTAGGGCTGTGCAGAGAAGAATCAGGAGTTAGAAGACAGTGGGAGACATTCCAGCATATTGGGGTTCCACAGGACACTGCCTGCTGTGTCAGAGCAGTCTCTGACAGCAGGTCAGAGAGAGAAAAGAAAAGCAGAGACAAAATGTACTTGTAGTTTTGAGTTAGGAAGCATGGTGTACCCTCTTTTGAATAAGACAGTAATATGCTTAGAAAAAAGCATGCAAAAACAAGGGCATTGGGTACATACGTAAGAACTGATCATCTGTAAGCTGTACAACCATCCTTGCGAAGCATTGTCGCTCCATCCTTTCCTTTCCCTTCCCTTTCTCTTACCTGTCTTTCCAGAGAGGCTTTACTGATATTTGCCTAAGGAAAGATTTAGAAGTAACTGCAACAGCTTTTTCAAACTTAACACAATAGGAAGAAAAGATAAGCTCTCAGATATGCAGACCCTTCATTTACTCTGTGCTTAAAAAGCCTGTATCCTTGTGCTAACTGGAGGCTTTTGTTTAAAAGATGTTTCTTCAGCTTGATAGGGAAAAGATGTGGATCATTAGCAGAAGCAGGTGAAACGGGAGATTTTTACAACCTTGTTTGGGGCTCATTTACTTTGTTGTTAGTACAGATCAGATTTACTAAAATTCTCAGTTGATAGTGATTTATACCAAATTGCTAAACAAGAGATATCTGAGGACCTTGGGCCTTCACTCTGGTAGTGTTGTTGAGGAAGTTACTGGCCTGGAATTCTGCTGGGCTTTGGGAAGTGTCCATGGCTCCTCATCACACAAGTGTGAATCTACTAAGGACCCATGTTTGGAAAGGCTAAGAGAAATGCTAAGTCTATGGTTGGGTCTTTTACTTGAAATCTGCTAATCTTTGTAAACCTAAAGCCCCATTCTTTATTTTTTAATGCAACAATTACTTTGACTAAGATTTCCCAGAAGAACCAGAGGACTTCAGCCTTCCCATCAGCAGCGAGCCAGTTGTGCCCTCCTGTATAATGTCCTGAGGTCACAGTCTTAGACTGTGTCTCTTTGTGGTCATCCCCATTTATCTTACACAACATACAGCGAGAGCATGCCTAAATAAAATACTGCTTCCTGCTCCAGTGTAAAAAGAGTAGAATTTAACTAAGAGATTGTAGAGAATTTATTTTTAAAATTAGCTCTCAATCTTAAAATTGGGCTCACTGCTAAAGAAAATACTATTTTGCTATACCATCATAGACTTAATGAGAAGCAAATTTAAAGGCACACCAGTGAATATTCAACCCCACTTACTGGCTTGTCTCAAGTCCTCTTGTACTGTCTTCAGTGCAATTTAATGGCATTTCATTGCTAACCAGATACTTAAATATTGTGCAGAAGCAAGACCTCAACTTCAACTGCAGAATCTGCATTTCGTGGTGACAAAGCCAGATTCCTTCCTTAACTACAAGATACGTGGGCTCAATTTGGAAATGCAGTTTTAGCTGTAAAATGAAAGAGGACTTGGGGGGGGCAGGAATGCATTTGTTAAAACAGGACAGGTGTGGTCTGCCTAATTCCAGTCCCTAAACAAGAAATATGTCTTGGGCATGTTTGTGTAACAAATTTCCAGGTAAAACACATTTAGCAAAACCAGTGTTCCCCAGTCTTCATGGGCATTTTAAGCAAGTCCTGCATTTTACACAATGCTTTACTCTTTCTATTAACCTAAAGAGATGTGTATCAACGGAAAGCAAAAGGTAATCTGGTCATTACTAGCTCATGAGGTTGAATTGGAATGATGGGTCTATATAACAAGCTTTTACAGCTTATTGCCAAATATCAGAATTAACAAAATTAATAGAAAAAGAATCCTAGTGTATATGTTTTTAAAGCTTTTGAAAATGGTGAATTTTCGACTTCGTTTTTCAGAATTCTATTTCAGTGTATTGTCCAGCTCGTCATATATTTTCGTAATAGCAATACTTAGCACTGCCATAACAGCTTATATTTTCCTGGCTGCATGCAAACAATTACTGATGTGCATCCATATTGACACAAATTAGGCCCACATGTAGCTTTATCACGCACAAACAATTTCTCCGTCATTTAATCTCAGTTGTAAATGACAACTTTGGAATTCTCTGCCTCTCTAAATCTGCATTTCTCATTGAATTTAAATGAATCTCAAATCTATAAATAACTGCATCAACCCTGAATATTGCATTCAATTACTTTGAGTTTGCTGCTGTTCACATGGCATTCATGCTGGTCTTTCATGCTGTTTGCATTAGCAAACCTCTTCTTTCTAAAACAACCTCCTGTATTCATGATTAACAACTCAATCTGAGGTTGAATTTTTTAAGCTTTTTCTCTGGCATCTCTAGTAGGGTAAATTTTTAAAAAAGGTACGACTTGTGATCTGTGGCTACAGCTCGACCGTTCTTTAAACAAGGCTTCATTTGGACTTTTAACAACTGGTTTTGAAGAAAAATAGTTGGTCTGTTTTGCAGAGAGCAAACTGAAATGTGGCACAGCATTATAGTGAGAATAATAGCATCTTATTACACACAGACAATGCACGTAGGTGCCCAGTAAAAGAGGGTCAGGCTGTGAAATTCTCATTGCAGACAGCTGCTACTCCCCACTGGTAGCAAAACTGGATTCACTGATTGTGCTTACAACGCTGTTATGGAGGGGTCCTGACCAGGTACCAGGGATGAATTTTCTGTTTTATCTCTGGCTGTAGCAGCAGCCTCAGGCCTGGCTCCGGGGAAACACTGTGAGGAATCCTCCAATGCTGATTGTGCTACAGTACATTAGGAAAGGTGCAGCTCACTACCATGGACTACATGTTACACCCTGCTTCTGGGCAAGGAGCCTCTCTCTACCCCCTCTGGGCTAACAAAAGCTTCTGGGCACTCAGCATCTATGATTATGGGGGCAGAGCGCTGCCTAGCAGCTCCTCACTGTCAACTGCTGCAGGAGCAGATCAGATTTAGAGTTTAGACTGCTCACGGGGCAGTATAAATGTGCAGAGCCTAGCCTTCCCTGTGGCCGGTGTTTCAGGTCATTAAGGACAGTATGAGCATCCCTCTTGGGAAAAAAATTAAGTGCTCTTTAATATGAATATTAGATTCCCAGTTCAGATCTTAATAGGTAATGGAAGAAGATAAGATCAAGAGTAGACAAACTCAGAGGCTAATGTTAGTTCACATGAGCATAGGCAATTCTATTAAGGAACATAGACATGCTGGAAAGGACTATGAAGACCTTTCCAGATGTACTACCTGATAAAGGCCTGCAACGTTTATTTAGAACTGAACAACTACAAATAAGAGCCTCTGTGCAATACAGGAGTTGATAATAAGTGGCTTGCTCAGATACTCAACACATTGCTACTGCTACCTGCCAAGAAAATGGGTATTTTACTTCAAAAGCAGAGGATTATATCAAGATCATATTGAAATTAGGAAAGAACAAGATACCACACTCACTGGAAGGTACTATAAAAAGCAAAGGTGCAGCTAGAGTGAAACACAGAGATTTTAAATGGCCCTCCAAGGGTTCTTTGCTTTCTTTTCTTACTCACTAGTGCCTCATTTCTGCACAGATTCCCTTCTTGTCAGAGGTGTACATGTCCATGGTGGTCCATGGTGGTCCATTGTGGTTAAGGCAAACAAAGCTATTTCAGAGTAGGAAAAAAAAAAAGTAAAACCCTATTGTGACTGAGTTAGAAGGCAAGAGAGACCTTTGAGCTCCATTCACCTCTCAGTGCCTTGTTTGTCTGGGTGAGGATTTCACATTTGCTGCTAAAAGGCATACCTTGACTTGTTGATGGGGAGGGATACGTGCAGACATGCACAATCCATGTTCCACTTCAGATCTTTTCCAAGAGTGTTGGCAGGGCTGAGACCTGCCACTGTCTCTCCTTCATTTCAGTGAAATTCATCTCTGTGCAAAGATGGGCAAGCATAGCCCAACTTTAAAAAAATTCCTTTTACTCTGAATCGAAAACAAAAACAAATAAATGTACTATGAGGAGAATGCTTCTCAAGGCGCCGTTCCCATAATGATTTATAAACAACTGTCCAATTTAAGCTGTGTGCTGTGTCTGCTAAAAATATTTAAAAGATACCCTTGCTGTTACAGTAATTAAACATGCATGAGATGGAAAATAACAAACACACAAAAATAGCCATAGTTGCCCGAGAAGATTTATAAATATAATAATGGAAGAGTTACATTTAATAAGTAAAACAGAATAGTGTGCTGACAGTGGGGCAAGAACATAAAATCCACAGAAAATAATGTGCTGTGCTAAAGAGTAACAAAAAATGTTGTCTGAAGGGCAGAAAATAATGATGAATAATACTGAATGAGAAAATAAAATATTGGTGAGCAAGACACTTCAAATGCTCAAGGCTGCTTGAACAGCATGATTATCCACAGTGATTACTGAATTTTCTTATAAATCTTCACAATGCCAGCAGCTTTTCATTTCTTCCTAAGACCAGCAGACCATTGCACAGGAGAGCGATCTGCCAACTATTTAGCTAGAGTAAAGGGGAGGTGAGGTTCTGTACCATTTTCAGACACTTCCCCTGCAGGAATTGCATCATACCTACAGTTAAGCTGTGCAGGAATTTGTCTTCAGTACAGCCTTTAAGGAACAATAAGAAGGAATCCTGAAAGACTCTCAAAAATCATGTCTTTCCCACAATACCAGATTTTTTAAAAAAATATGTAGTTGTCTATTTATAGACTCTTTTATGAAGTGCTATTTCTTTCCTGCTATATGTGATTTTTTTTTTACCAGAAAGAAAAGTCCTTCCTCTTAGCATGCAGTCTTAAAAAACAGGGATGACTGAGATACTGTTAAATACTGAGCAAAAGCAAACTTGATAAGGCCTTATAGAGTTGTCCATTTATACTAGATAGTTGTAAATATTACTATGTCTTCTTATACTGATGGAATAGTTCTGACTTACACAACCAAAATCTTTAAAATGACCAGGGAAAGAGTCATTTATACATCACAATGATTTCCAGCTGCTTTATTTTCTTTTTGTAGCTCTCCCTTTAATAAGTGTATGTGGGAACTTTTAGTTCAGAGAATTAACATCAGAGGAGAGACAAACAAGTGATTCTCATATTGTTTCACCTTCTGTCCTTGAGCTTTGTGAGTGTTGCTACTGACACACCATTTAATTGTTATTATTCCAGGGAAAGATCGACCTAGATTAAATGTAAACTGCTGTAACATTCTGGATAACACCAGACAGTGACCACAGTGACCATCATGTGAGAATTTTTTCCCATGTTTAAAGTCTTCAGTTCCTTAATTTCACCGATCCATCCAGCTTTCAAGTTGGAAGCATGAAAAAATCCTGAATTTTCTTGGCTTCCAAACTTAGAATAACCTCTTGGTTTTGCCTTTGTGTGTGTGTGTGTGTTATTAATGGCAGCACCGTGCTTTGGTTTAGTGAAAGTGAATACCTATCCAGATACCATTTTAAACATTACACAGCAAAAAGTTTACAGAAAAACCTGTTGAAAATGTGGAGGCTTTGGTTCTGCAGACATTGATGCCACTGACTGCCTGGAGCTAGAGGTGTTGGTTCTGCATTTCACTGTTAATTGAAATGAACCCAAAACTTGAGTGGAGTTCATTCCTCTTGTCTTCCTCCTGACGTCATCCCAAACAGCTTCGGCATTTGTTGTCACTTCACAGAGAAAGATATTTTTGCTGTGCTGCTGGTTAGAGCACTTTTTGCCAACCTGTGGGTCACACTCTGCAAAGGAGTCACACTGCTGATGAAGGGGAGATAAGGAGCAAAGCTCAGCTTATCCAGCTTTGCCAGGCTCCTTAATTCCACCCTCAACCAAAGCCAGGGTTCCTGTGAGAAGGCAGCAGTGGTGGCCCACAGTGTAGCTCAGGGACATGCAAAAGTGGCAGAGGTCAGACGAAGGTGAGGAGGCAGCACCAAGAGGAAGCAGGGTTTGGATTGTGGGGAACATCAGCACAAGATGGCAGTGCTGTGGCTTGAGCAAGGCATGGCAGCAGGCTTCCCGGAGAGTGCAGGGACCTCAAGGGACCTCAACGTGGGACAGCAGCATGCAAGAAAGGAGGAGACTCTGGCAGGGGTTAGAGGAAAGTAGGAGGAGGCAGAGGCACTGAGACCTCCCTAACAGTGGTTGGCAGCCACTAAGGTCAGTTGTTCATATGGGATATAGAAGTGAAAAGGTAAAGCTTTACTCCAAATTCAGGCAGAGGGATTTTACCCTGGGTCTCTAACTTTCCGTCACAGTGTCGCGCTCAACCAATCTAGTGCAAAATTGGTAACTGTTCACTGTGGTAGATACATCCCTGGGAAGAAATTTATTCTCAATGGTTTTGTCTTTCAAGTTTCCCAGCCAGCTCCAGTATATGGCTGCAGAGCTGGTTTCAGTAAATAAGTACCATCTGCCCAGGTTTTCTCAGGGCTGGTTGCAACTTTGCATGAAATTTTAAAAGCTTTTTTAACTAGCCTGGTCCAAATACAGATTTTGCAAGTTTTATTCTGTGCTGCTTGACTCAAGTTTGATGGTCTTGTTACTTTACTAGTTCAGTAGAGTTATATAAAATAAAAAAGGCATAAACACACACAAAAAAAAATGTTTCAAATAATATTCTGTGGTTTTAAAACAATGGTATAAAAATCTGCAGCTTAAAACTCCTTTAAAAATATATTTATATTATATATATTTTATATATTATATTTTTCCATGGATTACAAATTTAGTTTCCCTAAAAGATGTCTATCTGAAAGACAGAATTCTCCAGGTCCCATGTCAGAGTGCACATGCTGTGGAAAGAATACAGACTTGGCAAAATAGGTTGATTTAATGAACTGAAATAAATATGGTGTGTCAAGACAGATAATACGTGCAGTATTACAAAGAAACTCTCCAGCTAACTGTATTTTTTCAGACTTTGAAAAGAGTGCACTTAAATTATCCAGCATATTCCATGTACGTGCTATGCACCAGCTCAAGTTACATATACATAACTGGTTTTCCTTGCACCAACTGGATGAGGAAGTTTGAGACAGATCTTTTAGAAAACTCTTCTAGAAGACTCTTAGAAAAAAACCTGTCTTTTCTTGCATTCAAAAAGAAACACAACAAACTTTGGAATATTCATATTTCACCCAAAACTTGCAAAATAGAAAAAAAATCATTAGCCATTGTAGTTCACAGTCTAATATTGAATTAAAATGTAGGTCCTGACCCCAATGCTAGTTTAAAGGACAAAAATTCTAATAAAATACTTTTGCGTTCAGGCCAGTTTTGTAGGAGCACACAGATTCTGTGTGTGTTCTCTGCGGATCTGGACTAGAACAAATCCCCCTCAGTCCATTTTCTCAGTTTCTGGGACTAATTAAAAGCATATATATATATACACACACATATATGTTTATGAAAGCTCTGAGGCTGAGAGCCCAGGTCAGAACTGCAATGTGGTAGGTAGACTCCACTTTCTTGTGCTATATTTAAGTCTACCTACCATCCATACCCTTTATACACGTTCCTGCAGTGCTCACCATATGAAATGAAACCCAAAAGAAGAGCAACTGGCCTAGAAGATAAAAATAGCGAAACCAGTGAAATGGATTGATAAATATCATGGCATAGAGTTTTCAGTTCAGTATACAGCAACATATAGAAATAACAGGCTGACTTCAGAGTATGTCAAAGAATGAGAGCTGAGAGGCAAACAGAAACTGCAAGAGCGATGACAAGGAGAACCCTTGGAGGGCTGAGTTTGTAATCAAAGAGGGGAAAGCAGGAATTGAGGGGAATTTTCACTCTACTTTTCAAAATATGAAGTGTGATAAAGACAAAGACCGAGCTGGAATGAGAAAATTAATTCCTTCATAAACCTGGGGGAAAGATGAGGACCACAACAGAGGTCACTGTATCTAAGCCCCTCAGAACCACATCTGGTCTGTAATACACAGGCTGCACAGGTAAACCCTCTTACCCTTGGGAAAATAGTAATAGGCACAGTTATTAATTTTGACAGGTCTTGCATTTGCTGTGATGTCAGCAAAGGTCTGACATTAGGAACTTTATAGGCTCATTCTTCAACAGTGGAATTATGTCACTTTGGGTCAAGGCTTCTATATTGACACGTATTCTATTTATGCTGAGGCATTTTAGGTCTAGTCCTATATCTGGTATTTACCTACAGGTCAGGCTGTGAACTCATCTGAGTAACTCACTTTTACTGTCAATATGATTATTGCTGGTGATTTAAGCAAAACTAGTAGGTAATAAGTTGTACGCTACACATAATGGTACTAATATCTCCCTGTCTTGAGTTCTGTACTCCATGTTAAGGTCTTATTCTGTTAAAAAATAATGTTTATTTTCTCCTATCTTTGTTCATTCAGAAACTCTTTTTTAATTTTTGTCTTCCCTTGGATTTTATAGGTATAGGTACCTATTATGTTAGGTGTGATATGAAATATAAAAAGCTTCAGAGTTCTCACTGGGAAAAACAGAAAGCTATTAACTTACATGGATTATTTTTTCAATGTTTTTAAATCAAAAAACTCTACAGATGTAGAATATTACAAAAAGAAGAAAAAATTGTTCCTATGGAAAGCCATTTTTATCAAGTGCAGTACTTCTGACTAAATACGAATGTCAATCAACTGCAGTAAAAAGTTGGTGCTGACAGAGGGGTCTTTCAAAGCATCTTTGTCTGAGGACAAAGTGGGTCTCAAAATTGCACATGAGGTATTTGGAGACTCACACAACAGGCTTCGATTAGTGAGTTTATTCTCACCATTGTAATTTTTCACTGCTTTATCAGCAGGTTACATTCTTATTTTTGTTGCATTGTTCAGCTGGCTTCAGCCCAGCTTGACATTTTGCTGCCCTTATCATCTTTTCTCTGCAACTTCTGATTGACTGTAATTTTTTTCTTCTTCCTCTCTCTTGCTTGCATCATTCTTCCCTGTTTCCAGTACAGGGCATTTATTATTGTCCTCTTATTTTTGAGCAATCCCTCTTGAATACATATTAGATGCTTTTTGATCCTCGCATTTTCTTTTTGCTGAGAGATGGCTGTCTCTTCAATCACTTGCCACTGTCAGACAGATCCTTAGCAGGCATAAATCTGCAGAACTTCACTGCTTTCACTGGAATCACTCTGCTTCATATTAGCAGAGGATCTGGTTTAAAACCTAAAGATTGTTACTTTCTCTCTTCAGTTTAAAATCTTGACTTTAAAGAAAGGATCCATTGCACCCTTGTAGTAATATAGTATCTTTTAATAACCTATATATACTTTTAAAAGGAAAAATGGATTTTGCAAAATCTTTTTGGTTCCACTCACTTAGGTTGTCACATTTGTATTTGGGAAGATCTGTAGAGACTTTAGATAGGAGATAAAATGAAAACATGTACACTAACTGAAGTAGTCCTTGTGGCTTGTGAAATAAATAGATTGAAAGATCTGTCAGATCAGAGGAAGATAGTTCGGGAGACAGCCAAGTTTCTGCTGCTCTGTACCTTTGTACTGTTAAAATCACTATAGGAACATAAAACACAACCCAGAACAAGCAGCAAAGGCTCATTACAAGTGAGCTGAAATGCATTTTTGAACCTTGTGGGAAGGGTGACATTTGAGGGTATTCCTGTAGTACAGACGAGGGTTTCAAAGACTGCACTAGCACTTCCTAACTTATCTTTGGGGTGGAAAACCAATTTCCAAACTGCATTCACTGTTGTTTCAAACACAAAAAGCTCTCTAGTGAACACAATAACCCTTTCCAAAGCACAGAGAGATCTGTGGCACTACAGGACTAAGGTTCTCATTTGCCATTGTTCAGGGGACATAAAAATTAATAGGGGCAAAAATCTTTGAAAACCTGTGCAACCTTTCCTCATTAAAAGAGAGAGGACAGAAAATGCTAGGAGATCAGCTCTGAACTAGAAGAGTAGAGCAATTTCAAACATGCCAGAGAAAGGAGGAGGAAGAATTGCATTTTTCTCCTGATAAAGAGCAATGCACTGTGACTGAAATCTCCCTGCCCTCTGGGCAGATGTCCGCATGGCATCCCCAAGATGATTTGAAGCTTTGTCATCTCATGTTTTGTGTCCTGAGAGAGGACTGGGGTTATATTCCTTTTTGGGCATTGACGCAGTAAGACGCCTATTGATAAAATTAGCTGTAGGTAAGCCCTTACCCACTGTCATTGGAACCCCAATGTACCCCTTTGTAAACTATCACTTTTGTTTCTGGAGGACTGGGCCATGGATAGTTCATTTCCCTGGTGAGTCTGTAATGTTCCTATGAAGACCACAGAGGATTCCCTCACTCTTCATTATGCCATCATTTTTTAAATAATTCACATTAATAGAGTTCTTCTGATGAGGGAATACTACATAAATCTGAATTAATACATACTTTTTCTGCATATCTAATTTTTTTCCTTCTGTCCTGCAGCCAAGAAAACACTGTTAGAAAAATACAGACATCCCCCCTATTTCCCACAAGGCTGAGATAAGAGGTATTGTTCCCCTCCTGCCTATTTAGAGTGCCTTCATCTGCCAGGCATGCAAAGCTGTGTTCGCCTGTGTTCCTTGAGTGGCACAGCATAGCTGCAAGGGCCACCTCAAAATTCTGTGATACTATAATTCAGGTGTTAGCTGCACCCAAGGTCCTTATTTTTATCTTTGCCTGTGCTACTAACAGGGCTGCTTTTTGGCAGGGGAATAGCACAGCACACTCATGACCACAAGAATAAACTTTCTCTCCCCAAAAGTAGGCCAGTTGTTACACTTGCACTAATAGCAACATATACAATAAGATATTAGCAAATTAAATCTGGATTCAACCAAAAGCAGACCACAATGTAGTAATAGTAACACCATACAGCAGTGGTTCTGCCTAGCCTGGGACTGGAATAGTTTAAATCATGACTAAAATACTTATTTCAAAAATCTATTTCGTGATCACATCACCAAAATGTGATTTCTTACTTGGCAATTCCTCCATTAGGTATTTTATGCAGGCTGAGGGATAGATGGAAACAAGAATGACAGACACTTTGTTCCACTTAGCTTAATGTGCAGGACAACCCTGTGACACTTCAGTTGTTTGTCACTCTGTCATGGATAAATCTTTTACTCTCCTGGACATCCTTAGCACCATACCCAGCAACTGGACAATGGCAACGACTGCCATTAGCATTCTGCAGTACAGCACAGTAGAAAAAATATTGAATATGGGACTTGGCAACAAAAGCTGATGAGTGCCTAGATCTTTCCATAACAGAATCATATGCATAGATAGTCTTTTTTTTTTAATCTTACCTGTCTTAGCAAGAATAACACTGCTGTAGAATACACATTTTCACATTATGGCATCTAAGGTCCTAGTTACAAATTTTATTTCCCTCGCAAATTAGGTGAACTGCTAGCAGTCAAATGTTTTCAGTTGCTCTTACTAAATTCAGGGGAATTTGCTGGGAGGGATTTCCTAACATTAGGTGAAATTTTCTTCATCTTAACATCCTTAAATTTTTAACATTTTAGTAGTAGCATTTTTTTGTAATAATAGGTTGGTACCTTGCATTGATGGTCAAGCAATTTGCTTCCTTAAACCAGTGCTCATGGAAAGTATGCTATGCACATTTCTTATGCCACAGCGCAGAAAATGCACGAGATACTTGGGTCAGCTCTATCGTCTCAGATAACAGTAAAAGACTGGGTGAACTCTGCAAAATTGATAGAATTTATCCTGAATGTGCTGTGAACAAAGAAGGACTTTCAGTTCCATCTGTTTGGCATTCTCTGTGGTTTCTATAAAGGTTTAGAAACCCCTTTATTACTTAATTCAAACAACTATAGGCTTTTGCCCAAACTGAAATACATCATGACTGGTCTGTGGACATATGTTTGGGCATATATTATGCATTATATAATCTTACACCAGTAAAATTTCTTTCATCTTAAAGCGCATTAATATCTGTCAGCCATAATTGGTTTTGGCGTATCTGGGTGGTATTTGCTGGGAATGAGCTCTTCCCAGATTTTGCAGCTGCATTCCTTGAGTGCCAGATTGGAGGATGGCTTGGTAGTAAATCTGATCAGTGCTTTGTCAGCTAAAGGACCGTGGCCAGATAAATTAGAGAAAGGAGAGGCCTTACCTGTCACTATCTCATGGTAACTGTCAGGTCTGATGCATACGATTTCATCTTGGAAGCAAAAGTATTACACTGTCTTTTTGCCCTGTATAGGCAAAATTGTCTGTCTTGGCACTTCCTTCCCGCGGGCTGTTATAATCAGGGCAAATCAAACAAAGCAATACACACATATGTCCTTCACAGACTCCTGTTTTCCATGAGCAACAGAAATATTCAGTGCATTCTCTGTTGCTCTGTTCTTATACATGTTCTGTTTTGTTTGGGTGCAAGGACCCCAGCAAATAAAACTACCCTAACTTGTTTTGTACTCTGGGGAAAACCAGCAAAATTTACTGTGCTGTAGGGTCTATGAAAAAGGAAGCCAAAATTCAGGACTTTATCCTTTTGGGGAGAAGGTGAGAGCACATACACTCTGGGATAAGGCTGGGAAAAGCTGCCCATTCTTAAAAACTTCTCCAGCATGCCAGAAAAAAAGGTACGAGAGGAGCACCTATCCCTCTTCTGTCACCCACACCTTGGGGATGGCACACTTACATTTCTCTTGCTGTTTGTCAGTGCTAAGGCTGTGACATCCCACCACAAGCACCATCCCCTCTCTAGGTGGCTGCCTGACTCCAAGACTGCTGACACAACAGCAAAAAAGTCTGGATTTCTGTAAGAGATGGTCTGGGCTTTGTTACACGCAGTATTACTACAGTACTACCCATAAACTTAGTGCCCTCTAACTAAGTGGAGAACTATGACAACCTATATGGAATACGGATCTATTTGCATTTGATAAAGCCAGTGACATTTTAGTTGAAGCCTGTTTTAAGATAAGAGTCTTACATATGGCCCATATAGGCTGAATCACCTAAGAATACATATAAAATCTGCTAGACTAGATTAATGAAGCTTTTGAAAGAAAATGTTTGAGTGTGTGTATGTGTGCAGAAGGCTATTGAAATAAAACAGTGGGATTTCAATCAGCAGAGTCAGTTTTCATGAAGACAATGAGATTTAGTTATCTTACATATTTTTCTATATCAGTTAAAGGTTTCAGAAGTAGGTTTTCTAACAGCTCTGCAGATGAGTGTTTTGAATCCTAGGAATATGAGGTGAATTCCTGACCTTGGTAGGTGGTTTGCCCTTGACTTCAAAGGAGATGGGACATCATTCACAGAGGCCGGAAGAACAAAGAATCTCTTAAGTCAAAAATGTGCCTTATAGCCTCAGTATTTTCTTAGAGTATGCTTTCTAATCTCATTATTTATCAAATTAATCGTAAAACCATGAGGTGAAAGGATATCTGTTGACTGTGTTCCATATCCTTCAAGATCCTTCAAGGTCATTTTTCCTGTTTTGTTTTTTTTTTTTTTTTTAAACTGTATTTTCTGATTTTTTTCTTTTTGCTTTTGGTTTTAGCACTGTGCAAGGAAGATACTTCCTTTCCTTTTCATGACTTCAAATATTTATCCTGTAGTTACTGTTTATCCTAGCTACCTGTACTTGACACTTTATTTTCCCTTTCACTGCCTGAAATCCCAGTACCTTGTCAGTGTTAAGAATGAAAACAAGTACTCAGAACATCAGCTAACATTAATTAACCTTGATTTCAGGGCAACTGTGCTTTCTTATGCTGGTGAATCATAAGGCCTCAGTTTTCACTAATGATCAAAATCACATCCTAATAGAAAATAGGGACAAAACCCTTGCAAATTTTGCTTAAAATTATGTTAGGAAAGGGAAAATGTTTCAAAGTTAAACCCTATACAGAAATTCAAAGTGCTGCATGACAAAATATTTGGAAATGTGTATCATTGTGATTACATCACATGTAAAGTCATGTCTGATCTGCCAGACCTCCAGATCCTTTTTATTATTACCGATTTACATTTGGGGTTTTTTAAATAAAATGATGTCTTGTTTAATTTAAAAAATTAGGATTATACTCTTGAATAGAAAGAATAGTAGAATGATACTATTTTCTTTACAAAATACTGCACATTTAGAAAATCACTTACCCAGTCTCTCTTGGCAAATATTTAATATCTTCTGGTTGAAATTAGACATTACATATGATACCAGTGAAAATCATCATGGTAAGGATTCGTTATTTATGTCTGTGACAGGTTGGGGGGGACGGGGCTTAGCCATTAAAGTATAACAGTATTACTAAACCTTAAGACTGTAAAATTCTCTTTTATTATGTTAGAAATAAAGGTCAAATGTGACTTTAAAATAAATGATAAATATAATCTTTATTATAACTCTATGGAACTGCATGAGATAAAGAAGAAATGTGGTATGGGGAAGACAAGAGAAAGAAAACTAACTGAAGCAAAGCAAAGTACTTCTAACGTATACAAATTATTGGAGTATATTTTGTAGCAGTTCCACATATGGATTAAATTTTTATTATACTGTTTAACTTGCTAAACTCCTTTTCTGACAAGATGCTGAAAATCTGTAACATCTAAAGCTATGAAATACAATATAGTGTTTATACATTCAGTATATGCTGTTAAATTAATGTATACAACAAATGATAATATCCCAAGCTGTTACAGCAATACTAAAAGTAAACACATTTTTTCTGCCAGATTCCTTCTTATAGATGTACCATCTATCACACATGTGGAGCCAATTTCTACTTTAACAGGTAACAAAAAGCCTCATGGCTATAGTGAAGTTACAGGAATGTAAAAGTCAATCTGAGGCATTAGATATTTTATTTATAAAACAGAATCTGGGCCTGCTTCTCTTCTGTCTTGCAGCTTGAATAGTCGTTTATATGTGTGTGAAGTGGTTGTAAAATGTTAAGAAATTGAGGTCATTATTTCCAGTTCCAAACACTGGGCTGTACAGTTTCCATGCAGGTAAGTGACAGCCTGTGATACTACACAGTGATGAAGCTGGCATACCTACGAACAGCTGCCTTCCAACAGGTATTGTTCCCTAATGCTATCAAGAATCTTTAAACAGACTGGTTCAGCATTACATTTGCTAGGTCTCTTAACATACTTTTTCTTTACTGTGTATTTTATATAACTGTGGTTGGAAGCATTTAGAAACTACTCAAAGAATTGTCTTTACAGTATTCATGCTCTGGATGCTGACAGATTACATCTGAAAACCAGTTGCTGACTACAGTTCACGCTTGTGTCACTCAACATTATCTAACTGTTTCTGTGTCTGTCTATCTATCTATTAAGAATTTGTTTATGGCCAAAGAAATGTAACTGTCAGTTCATTATATAAAATATTTCTATATTCTTGCTAGTGAATACAATCATTACAGTAAAAACTCTAAGGTTTCTAAAACATGTCAGAAATTTCATTCTGAGTCATTCGACTGTCTGATAACACTCCAGTGCAACCTGCCCTGGTCCTTTGTTATGATTACTACACATAAATGTTGTCAGAGATTTTCATCTGCAGTGAACACAGTCTAAGCAGACTGCTGCGTAAGCACGGTTTTCAGTAGGCTGGTATATTCTAATTCCTCAAAACACATTTAATTTAAGACTCTCAAAGGTGTATCCCTCTGTAGGATGGCAAATAACCTGATTCAGGCTCGGACCTTTGGGTGCCAGAATGACACAAAGACAGTGTGGCACAAAGTGAAGGTTTACTTTTTTTTTTTAATATCACTGGTTGGCTGGTTCGTTTGTTCCTTATTGGCTTTTTCATATAATTGTATTTTTCCCATTTCTCTGAAATAGCTACTTTTAACTTAGACTTGTATTGGTTTTTGTTCTTCATCACCAAAATGTGTACCTCTTGTACCGTGCAGCTAGAAACGAGTTCTTTCCATGAGTTAATTGGTTTCTCTGGTCTTGTATGATGTTCTTCTAAACACTTTACAACATAAACCAACATTGGTCTTGACCATCCATACTTCATCTGTCCCCTGTGTCAGCAACAATTCACAGTCTCCAGAAATGGGACTCTGCCCACATAAGGTGGCGGGGGAGGGGGGGGGAGCTCTCTTTTTTTTTCCCCCAAGGAGCAGTATTAATGTAAAATGTATATTCTGTAAAGAGATGAGATTTGAGCACAGGAAAGGTTGTTTTATGGATTAAAAACCCTGATAGTCTCTAATATCTAATAATGTTAAATGATTGGAGTGCTCATCTGTTGACTATTAGACGAAATCAGTTTTTCAGGGTGTCCAGCTGTGCATATAAATGGGCTTTAATGCTGTTATTGATGAGACTGTGGGCAGAGCAATGCTGCTAAGCAAAAGGAGGGCCTTTGAATGTGTTGCTGGTGTCTGAGTTTCTCTACAGAGTGAGTAGCAGGATTTAATGTGATTAGAGATTTGTGCCTGGCATTGAGCCTGAACACAAAACCACAGGCATTCGCTGTGCCCCAGCAAATAACAGTTCAGAGCTCAGAAACTATCAGCACCTGGGAGGGCAGAAAATAGATATGAGGCCTGGACTGCAGAATTGGATAATGGCAGAGCAAAGTGACACAGCCATTTTGGACCACTGCTTATGCATTGCTTGGGCATAGCTTGTTACGGACCAGCTGAAGAATTGTGCCTGCCTAACAAACGCAGAGCAGAGTTCCTAAGAAGTATTTAAATCTGAATTGTGCTTTTTGTCCTTGTCTGGCCAAGTGCAGCTTGGGCCACGAACCTCCATCTCACATGCTCCCGTTTGCTGCAGGGAGGCAGGTTTCTGCAGGCCCTGGAAGGAGCAGCTGGTATTTTACCTCCTCCTGCCAAATACTTATGGTGGCCAGTGACAAGGACCTCGGTGTATCCTAGCTGACTGCTCGCGCAGTGCCAGGAGAGGAGGGCCATGGTCTGCCTGCCTGCTGACTGCAACATCCAAAGTCAAGGGAGGGAGTAGGACCCCAGACTTTATGGCTGCATTCATGATGCTAAATTAATTAATCCGCTTTAATAATGGATTACGGGGCATAAATTCTGGGGATGACTGCACCCCTTCTGGAGTAGACTGGCCATGCCTGCTTTACAAAGGACTTGGCTTTGGGTCTCCTCTGGGTGCCAGCTGGTGCTCCTGTGTCGCAAAGCTATAACTGGTCATGCACATGTGTTTTGTTCAGAACATCTCCTGCCGTACAAGTGGTGTGCTGCAGCTCACCAAAGCGGCACTTCTATCACACAAAGCCTATGATTTGTGGCATCTGCCCTGGTGTGCACCATCCCACTGTGTAAGGCCAGGGCTCAGTCTGAGCAGACCCTGATGGCCAAGGAGGGCCCAGCCTGCTTGCAGGGCACAGCCAGGAGCAGGGCAGGGTCGGGGGAAAGGGGGCTGCCCCAGGCACCGGACACCTCCCTGGGGATGAGGCAGGGCCGGAACATGGGCCTGGCCCATGGGGGCTCATGACTGGGCAAAGCAGAGCTGTGAGGAGCTGGAGATGGGCCCTGCTGTGGCTGGTGGCCCCGGGGGGTTGACCTGGTGTCAGGGCAGGGGGAACCCTGGGGGCTGGCAGGGCTGGTGGTGCCCTCAGGGCCCTGACACCACCACAGGCTTATCCACACTGCATTTGGGAAGGTGATTTAAGCCGTGCTGGGAAACTCGCTTGGCTCTTACTCTGGGCCGAACCAGCTGTCGTGGCCAGCAGAGCCACAGGGTGCAGCAGCTGTGTGAAGCTGAACTCCCCCACTCAGAGAGGGGCAAGGGGAGTCCGGATCCAGGGGGGCTGTGGGCTGCACTGTCTCACAGTAGTCGTTGATTATTTGTCATCTCCTTTAGTTCAATTTCCTGAATGTGGCTGGGATGTGCTCTATATATTTTTATGAACATTCGCTACGATATTTTTGTGCAGTTAAAATTGCCGCTGCGCTGTTGGCCAGACTATTTTTGCACACTGTCATCAGGAAGACCTGCTGGCTGTACTGTCAGGGAGCTGGGATCGTAGGTTTTGTTGTGGTTTTGTACTTTTTGTGAGCATTCAAAGGCACTTACCAGCCAGGTGTGGGTGACAAGGTCTACCCCAACAGCTGGTACAGCAGTGCTGTATGATGGAGACTGGGAGGACAGGGTGGTGTGTAGCCAAGACCCTAATGTTGATTCTTTTCAAAGGCTGGTGGTGAAAGAGTGATCCATGATGGGGGCGATTTTTCAGTATCCCATGATGTAATGTACATTTCTGTATTCCTTATCACACATAAATACACGTCTCAGTAACTCTGCTGGATGTCCAACATGGACAGAAAGCTTGGTCCATAGTTCAGGCGAGACGGGCTAATAGCCACCTCCTCAGATACTTGACTTTGCAGGCAGAGATACTAATGAGGACAGTAGCAGCAGCTTATGGTATTTTTGCATTCTGAGTCCTAGATATTGAAAAAGTGTGAAATAAGAGGTTATTTTTCTACTCTGTCTCTCTTCTATTTACGCAGACCTACTCATGCATAATTCAGTCACAGGGGAGAAATAAGCAAGTAGATTGGGAGACACTGTCATGCATCTGCCTCTTCTAACATGTTTGCCCATCCTGAACATGTGGGATCTTCTGTGCCTTAGAGAATTATATGGTCCTTTTGACAGAAAGGAAGCATTTTTTGCTATAATTTCCTTTTTTTTTTTTCCCCCACAGAAATGGAGAAGATATAAAACTGGCTAGGAAAACAGCTGGCATGAAGATGTCTTCCACAGAAGATAGAAGAGCCTGGAACAAATTGCCCACCAACAACTGAGCAATAGTGAGAAGAGTTTTTTTGGCAACCAGCCTTTGCAATAGGAAATTGAAATTAAAAAGCTTTTCAGTTTATCTCATTTTAAGTAGAACTTGCCTGTACAACTTGTACAGATGAGAACTTCTGCAGTGCTCAGAGGATTGGATCTAATAATTTTAGTACAATTAGATAAAAGAAGATACTGTACATTTTATCATTTCCAAAGTCTTACTGATTAGTAAGACTGAGATTCTTAATCAATAACTACTACCAATCCAGACTGCCAGTCTCTCTCAGGAAGTAATTGTTGTCCTTTGATATATTTTGCATGATCTTACAGGCACAAAGATACTTCCTGCGTGTTTGCCAAGCTCTCTGCAGACCTCATTTCTCTTAGTTCAGTTCAGTTTTATTTGACCTTCAGTGGGAAAATAAGTCCATCTTTCGTTTTTCTGTATCCTGTGTCTTTGAAGAACCTAACCCTTTTAGCTACAATGTCTTGTATTCATTTTCAGCTTTGTGCCATTTTTTTTTCTTTAAATTTGCCTGAAAGTGAATTTGAAGCTTTTTTTGGCAGTGATAACTTTGGAACATTTTAGTGAGAACTGAATTTTTTCACCATTTGAACTAAGAATATCAGAAATACTGCCAGTATTGAATGAAATATTGAAGAAAGAGCTGATTTTAGACAAACAAGTGCTATTTGGAGTGTCTTAATTTTGGAAACAATTGTCCCAGATGTCTAAATATGAGCTGTCATTTGTGAGACCAATGAAAGCAAATGGCCTCTCCTTCCTTTGCATCATTGTCATTGCTGGTGAGAAACGGGAGAGTTTCATATTTGATTGTTGGTCTAAAAGGCATAATCTGCTCTTTTTTTTTTTTTTCACAGTATGGCCAGATGAATGTGTCTGACAGGATCTGCTCCCGAAGACAGCAGCTGCTTCATAAATCAGACAGGTTTGCAGCCTGCATTACAAGTTGATCCTTGAGACATAACCTGTTACAGTGGAAACTGTTCCAGCTATTATTTGGTAGCAGTGACAACAACGCTAGCATGCCAACTCACTCCCTGTCTCGTTACAGAACTAAAGATGCTTCCATGTACAAAAAGCTTATGACTAACTGAATGTTACTGTTACACAGTTTTTTCCTGCTTCTTGAGTGTATACAAGCTTAAATATAGAAGTCATAAAGAAGAAAAAAGACAACTGGGAAAATTAAACATCAGACTGCATAAATGTGGCATTTGCTGAGCTCCTCTTTTTAGGGAAGCCACACAGTCATGCAACCTCAAGATGCGAATCCCAGGAATTTTTGCTTCATAGGATTTACTTATTTTTATTTCATTCCTAGATGTGTGCACAGGACAGGAGACCGTTAATTCTTCTAGCAAATCAGCTCCCATATAGTTTTTAAACCTTAGTTCAAAATATGAAAGAATTTCCTTATGATGGAGAATGATACTTCAGTGAAAAATCTACATCCTCACAAGTCATAGGGCTTTCGCAATGTCTTTTCGGGTTTTGAACTGTTTCTTCCTAAGGAAAGCAATAGGCAGATTCTAAGTGGCCCCCTTTTCAAAGACATCTACAACGAGGCAAACACCAAGACATATCAAATCACTTCTGATTTTAAGAATGTAAGCTGAATTGGAAGCTGTGCTGACAAAGAACTGAAGACTCACAAACTGAGGAATGTATCCCATCCACTACATTCTTATAATCATATTAATATGGGAATGATGGGGGACTCTTAAACAAAGTTTGATGAAGCTGTCAGTGTTCACAGACTTCAATATTTTTTTGCAAAGCTATTTATAATAGCACTGCAACATACATCTTATCTGATTTAAAGCAAGGAATGTCTAAAGATATTTGATTATAATTGATGCAGAATGGCAATATTTATAGCAGGAATTTGTTTTTAATCCTGATGGATTCCAAAATTAACCATATCAGGTATTAAGATCTTGCAAGACCTCTAGTCCTTGCACTAGAATACATTTCTAAACTCTTGATTATCATTTTCAGTTATTATAAATTGCTCAGTTTTACCAATCTGAAATCCAGTAAAGTGGCCTAAAGACTAGAGCAGGGAAGAAAGATTGTGACTGTGGCAAAGAGAAAGGCAAAGCAGGCTGATCCTCAGGGTTGAGCCTTACCTGGTATGTGCACAAGAGGGGACCCAGAATGCTGCAAGCATTTTGCCAGGGAGAGAAAGACCTCACCTGTAAGGAGGTAGCACAGTGTAATCACATTGCAAGATATCGCTGGCAGGAGCTTGGTATGCAGAATGCTTTCACGGAAACACTTCGATTTAGGTCTTTGGGGATTCTTCAGGTGAAACAGAATGAGTCTGTCTGTGTTTTAAGCAGAACTGAGCAGCTGTCAGTCGGGGAGATTTTGGGATTACCTTTGCAGGTCTAGGTACCTAATTCCTCTCAAATGTGGTTTTCTTGAATAGTACTGCTATGTTACTATGACGTAGACAGCATTCATCTAGGTAACTAAGTAGGTATCATGACAATATTAATGACAGTAATGACATGACTGCTAATTTTAATCAGTAATGAACTTTATCAGTTGACAACCTTCAGAGCAACAGTAATACTCTTATTTTAGAGTTTGGCTTTGAGGCACAGAATAAATCACTTCCCTGAGGGAGTAACTGTACAACAGCCCTTGACAAAATCTGCGCTCTCAGCTGTTTCATGCACTTCAGATTCATCTAAGCCTCTTGCATTTGCTGTGGGCTAAAGCACCAAACTTTGAAAATGTGAACTAACTTCCTATCCAATAGTATCCTGTTTTTTGTTGGTCTGAGTTATAATTTCACACTAGACAACTGAGGTAGCAAAGAAAGTACATATTCTGTGACCTTACCATTACAGGGTCCCTCTTCCCTGCTGTGTAACACTGGCTTCCAAATACCTGTGTCTGCATTTTCCTGTATAAAATATTCAGGTCTCATGGATCCAGGCATATGATGCATCACTTCAAAACACGCCATATTCCTGCCTATATTGAGCAGACCTTTATGTTGTGATTTTTATTCAAAGAACAGATTTTAATGTCAGGGTTTTGAAGTGTTTCTATAAACAGAATGGGATTTTCTAATGATATAAAATGGCTTCAACTTTGTCAGAAGCAGATTCATTATGAGGAAGGCTATACATTTGCACCCAGTTCTTGTGCTGTCTCCAATGCTGAATATTGGCTGTGGTCCTTGGGGATCCATCCCACATTTACACAAATACAGTTTTTATTGGAAAAAAAATTATCAGTGCTACAACAACTTCTGCATGTCTGGATATCACAACATTTATCCAGCAGAACTTTTTGCAAGCATCCCCCAGAAAAAGAATCCATTTTAGCTTGCTCTTTCTCCCAAAGTCTTACAGTCCCTCCAGTTTCATGCCAGGTCTCTTCCTTACAAATGTAGTGCCATGTTTTACTCCCATTGTTCTCATCTAGAATTCCCTCTCTTCCTCTGTTTAACTGTGTAAGATGATGCTTATTTCTTCTGGACATATTATATGTCATTGTAAATCTTGACAGGGAATGGAGATTTTACAGTTAATTATTTTTAAAGAAAAAGAACAACTTCAGCCACAGAAAACAGCCTTTAACGAGGCGCAGCTTCAGCTCTCACAGTACATGAGTGCACTCTGCTGGACTGCTTTGGTAGTGACTGTGCACATGAAATAGTCATACTATTTAAAAGACTTGAAACCTGTTCAAAAGAAAAATCAAGCAATCTTCTTCAGATCAGTCTAGACTAGTCCTCAAATTAAATATATTCCAAGATACAAGTTTCTGAATCCAAACTCTTAACATTCTAAATGCAGAAATGATACATGGATTGTTATTTGCAGCAAAGACATAAAAAAGAACGTTTTCAATGGTAGCCAAAAGTCATATTGCCATGAACGTCAAAACAAAAAAGGAGCACAAATGAGTTGTTTCATTTCAAATTCTCTGTTAGTTTCTATATAATGGCAAATGGTATTCACAATAGATGCTCTAAGCGTATGAGAAAGAAGGTTTGCTGTAACAAACATTTTCTTTTTCTAGAGGTCTGAGACTTGTGGAAACATGTACACTACAGAGGCAGACCACCGAGTTAATTCATCCTAGTACCTGCCTTATCTTTCCCTGATAGAGGGAAATGGAAACAGGGAATGTTCAGATACAAAAGCCCAGACTACAAAATCCCAGTTCATCTTCGTGAATTTACAAGCGGTCCCAGTGAGGTCATGCCCAGCTTTCAGGTTTCACTGAATTCCTTTGAATGCATCTCAAGACTGGTTCTGTGGGACCATTCAGACTTCAGAGAACATCCCCTCTTGGTTAGCATCTATATGATTGCAAATGGAAGTGTTTTGCTGAATACCGATAGGATTAACCTTCATCATGTGCTTAAGCACTTAGAGGGCCTTAGTAGAATGATAGGCAGCAAGCAACTCTTAGAATTGTACTCATTTAGACATCGATATTGCAATACAGTGTAATTTTGAATGTGCTTCGCACAGCATAATTGCAGTGCCTTTAATGATCACTAGGTTTACTTGAATCAAGTGTAATGCAGTTTGGGAAAGATTTCCAAGATGCGTTTTTCTTAAGTGCTTTAGCCTTAGTAACTAATACAGTTAAAAACCATCAATGAGTAGAGACCCCTATTTTTTCTTTTTATTTTTTTTTCAAATATTTAAATTAGGATTATTTAATTAATTTAAATCAAATGTATCTAATTAAATGTGAATACTGTACTGTATATGATAAACAATTGTCAACCAGGACTGTAACTGTGAATACTGTATTGCATACGATACACAATCGTCAACCAGGACTGTAACCAATATGACCCAGCACAGCCCTGCTGCAATAGAGCTATGCTCATTTGCATCTCTGCTGAGATAATTCATAAATATTTTCTGTATTAGTGATGAGCTTATATATTTTTGTGGACCTGGAATGAGAGAATCAAATCTATTCTGCATAGGACAGACAGGACTTGAGTATCACTCAGCTACTCCCTGGTCTTGTAACAGCTGGTAAGAATAAATGTTTATTGTCAGCTCATTTCAAACTTCATTTATTCTCTCCTGTTTTATTTGAATTCCTAAACAACACTTTATTTCATAAAGCTGACTCATTTACTCCCTATCATAAAGAAAGGGCTTCCACATCTTCAAGTACCCTGACCTTGTCCAGTCTTCAGATGATAAACAGTTAATGGAATATGCTGTGCACTGTCAAAGACAACTGTGAGATTTGACCCATATTGAGGGATAGTGTGAGACCCAGCATCTCATGTGAGTGCATACTTGTGCCCTAGTCAGGACACTAGGAAGGAATAGACTTCCAAACTTCTTTGTTTTCCAGGAGAGGCAAAAACCTCAACTCAGACTCTTGAGGGAAAGCACAGAAAAAAAACTCAAAAGGGCATTTTTGTCTTTTAGTGCCATAGATATAGATGTCAATGTGTGTCTCAAAAGAGGCGGCACATGGCAGAGGGACATCTCCCTCTTCCCCTGAGGTTCAGGCAGGATTGCCTTTGCAGAAGACATCTCATAGCTTAAAAAAATTGAAAACAGTAAGAAAAGCCATAAAAAGGATGTGCAGAAGAACGCAGAGCAAGATGTGACGACTGATTAGACTGTGATGTACTTTTAGGCTGAAAGAAAGTGAAGAGGAACCAGTACTCAGTAACTTTTATTTTGGTTTAGTCTACAGATGCTTATTCCTGTTCTAGCAGATGTTCAGTGGGATCAATTACTATGGTCACTGCTATGCATTTAAAAGCAAATTCAATAATTATAGGACTTTTTAAATGTTTTAAACCAGTATTGAATGTAATTTAAAACTAGCTTATCCTCTGTCACATGTGAACTCCCCCTGAGACAGACAAACTAAACCTGTCTCTGGGAACTGTGTCTTGCTAGAGACTAACAAACCCAGTTCTACAAACAGGGAGTTTTACAAGGTGGGAAATTAATCTTGTATTCCTTTTTCTGACACTAAGACTCTTGTTACACAGAGGGGCTGGTAAAGTTTTGTTAAAAGTTCGTTTTAAAACATTTGCAGAGTCTGCCTCCCTGTGAGAGGCTGTGAGTCAGAATCAAAAAGACAGCATGTGCTGTTGTCCCAATCTCCCTGCCATGGGCACTTTTTTTTCCTTAATCTACGAAACCAGTAATTTCATCTGAAAATATATGGTTCCAGGGAAAAACACAGGAAAGCTCCTTCAGATAACATTCAAAACATATTTCTTTTATAAGTTTGTACAACCACATATATATTTAGATAAGGATTTGTGATCTCCAACAATTCTAATTTTATTAAAAAAAAAAAACAACTGCACTTTCTATTCAGGTCAAAGAGAAATTAATTTTAATAGATTTTTACTTGGAACATGTTAGTTTTTTTCAAAGGCATAACATACCACTTAAGAATTTTTATTATCTCTTCTCTTTGGAAAATTAACATTTTCATTCATTCTTAATGTGGATTATATACGCACATTCATGGTGCTGGTCATTTTCTGTTAAATAAAAATGGAAAAGAAGGATTCATATTTTTCTTCTGAAAGAGAAATTGTTATGGAAATTACTGTCTGTGCTAAGCTTGGTATCTTAGGAGAGATGTACGACAGCTCAAACTGTTCCTTAAAAGGCATAGATTCATCTCTCAGTTCACTCAATAAATGTTTTCAGCACTTCAGGAGAAAGTGGACCTAAGTGGACAACGCAGAAATCTGAACTGTCACTGTTTTGTGTTTTGTTTTTTTTTTAATTCTAAACAGCAAACAATCAATCACATATTAAACTTTATAGGACACAAATACACTAAAGAATATGTTTGACATGTCTGTCTTTCCTAATGATGCACTTCCCTGCCGTAGCCTCGCAGTATGTCATTTAGCTTCCTTTCTGCAATGATGGTGAATGTATCAGCCAGTTCTGACAGACATCAGTCATTTCAATTTCGTTTGACAGTAGTGGAACACAAGTTCTTATTAAATTTAGTCATTTTTAAATGGTAAGTACTTCATTATGAGTGCATTTTCTTTGACTAATCATAACAAAGCAATTATAATTAAGCATATTGTTTACTTAAGATCCACTACAGCAGGCTGATCTTTAATGCATATATGTTATGTATTAAGGAAGAAATTTGACTCGTCTATCTAACCACAGCCAGGTGAATTCCCACTGCTGACAAAATTAGTGACAAGGAAGATGTTCATGGGCTTGCAAAAATACCCCAACATTTTGCATATTCACCTGAGTGGATGGATTAAAGCTAAATATAGTCTTTCTCAGAAAAAGAAAAATTAGTAACTTTCATTCTTTTCCCAGGGACAGGAAATCTGCCAGTAAAAATTAAAAAAATCATCTTTGCCTATGCCTGACCTTGATAAATTATCAGCAGGTATCAGGGACTTTCAAAAGACCAAAGAAGCATATATCTACTTCTTTTAAAGTCAATTGGGATTTTTTTGGCCGAGAGGGGAATATGGAATATCTTCTTAATGCCTTACCTCCAGCCAGCTTAGACCAGCAGCAGGATGCAGAAAGTGTATTTGCGATGTCTGTTTTCATCCAGCCATGCGTGTTTACCTTTATATAGAATCATAGAATGGTTTAGGTTGGAAGTGACCTTAAAGATCATCTTTTTCCAACCCCTCTGCCATGGGCAGGGACACCTTCCACTAGCCAAAGTTGCTGAAAGCCCCACCTAACCTAGTCTTGAACAATTCCAGGGATGGGGCCTTCACAATTTCCCTGGGAAACCTCTTCCAGTGCCTCACCACCCTCATAGTGAAAATTTTTTTCCTAATACCTATTCTAAATCTCCCCTCTTCCAGTTTCAAGCCATTACCCCTCATCCTATCACTACATGCCCTTGTAAAAAGTCCCTCTCCAGCCTTCTTGTAGGTCCCCTTCAGATACTGGAAGGCTGTTATTGCATTACTTATCTTTTTGTTCGTTTGACGTAACTTCAGATGTCTACAATGCATATAACTATATCTGAGGAGGTCATCTAGACTCTCCCTATAGTCAGTGAAGAGAAGTAGGCATCTCCAGAGCTAAGTTCATTCGAGCTGCATCTGAACAAGCATCTGTACCTTAAAATGACACGTATCTCATCTTTTGACTACAAGGGGACTCTGAGATACCCAGTTAAGAGTTATGCATTTAACTGTCAGTGTCTAAAGCCAGGTGACTGTATTGTATTCTTGATCCTTGAATCAAGATAACCCTGTTAGATATCTCAGCCAAAGGGAATTTTGATGTACTAAGAGAGGCTAGTCCCTCCGCGTGGGATGAGAAACATCAGCATGCTGAGCAGGCAGCTGCCTATAGCCAACAGGGAACTGATGATGGAAAATGTCTTTAAACTTCTTCATTTTCTCATTGGTTTAGAGAAATTTATCCTTCTTTCTAAGATTCAACCTAGAAACTCTGAAGGTGCCTTTGACTTTTCTTTCACAAGCAGAGCAGCTTATGACCCTCCTTTCAACCACTCACCACTCAAATGGGACTTCAGTTTAATGCCTTCTTCCACTGAATATTATAAAAATGCATCTCTCTCGTCTTGTAGAAGAGTTCAACCCGTCAGTTGGCCTCAGTTTACCTGGAATGCAGAGTCAAAGTCTTCTCCATTGATGAAGATTTTACGAGGCTACAGTGGGAGAAGGAGCCTGGTTAAAAGATGACTTCTAATTCTTAAGACACTGACTAGGGAAAGAGAGTCATGGTTTCTAGTTCCAGTTGAAGGGCTTTTTAGGTATTCATGTAATAAAAACCTTGAGGACTGAGATCCCAGGATTCTTTTCTCCTGACAATGGCCTAGAGCTTCTCTTTTTGTTCCTCTCATCTGTTGACTCAATAAATACTGGGCTGGGGTTTGGGTTTTTTGTTTGTTTGTTTTTTGGGTTTTTTTTTACATATCACTGTGGCTTTAAAAGAGGAGCACCCCTGCCATTTTAATCATTGACACACGACCTCAAAGTGTTACCACAGCATAGTCCAAAGCCTGGTGACATGGATACTCACTGGAGAGTAGCGCAAAGGCAAATTGTAGAGCACTGAACCAGGTTTACCCACATCCTGAGTGAACGTTCTACTAAGTGGAGGACTGTGTTCATTGGGGTGGGGTGGGGGTGTTGGAAGCAGCAGTTGCCACTCTGTTCTGTGTGGACTCTGGCCTATAAAATATAAGAACTTTGAAGCTCTGCATATGTAGAGGAAAAGGCTGGAGTGGCATTCTCATGCCTTCACTGATCACCTTAGGCTTCTTTTATACTAAAGGAGAAGAAACGGGACATTTCCAGGGTGCTACCCACCTTTTGCCAATCTGGTTTTGGATGTGCCCAAATATTGAGATGAATAGTTCAGTTGTAGATGTTGGCTTGAAAAGTCCCTAAATTTGGACTGAGGGATCCTACCATTTGTGGATTGTGGTGCTGGATAGATGCTGAGCTGCTCAGCTCAGCTCAGGGCACATTGTATGACCAAAAGCAGACTTCCCATATTCCAGAGTAGTTTAAGGAGGGAGAACAAGATGTTCTGAAGTGTGGGCAGCTTTAGGGATCTGGCAACTGAGTGGGACTTTTCAGGACATTTATCAACACAAAGTCATGTCAGCACAGTTTCGATCATGGTTTTAGATTTTAACAATGCTAGATTTTGATAAGCATGTGCTTTTGTACACATTAATTCTGGGATGAATTGTGACTGAATTTGACAGATGCAGGAGGGATATCTGCTTTCCAGCCTTCATATTTATCTCTTATTTCTCACTCCTGTAATGTGTATGTATGTTATCGTTTTGCATGGACATAGTCCTAATGCAATAATGCAGTAATAATTTGACTTTTTAATTACAGTAAGCAAAACACCTAATTTTTCTTTAATTCAAGAGTATGATTATCTAAATGAAGCTGGAAGGAGATTATGCAAAATACAATGGAACAAAACGCTTTCATGTAACAGTAAAATGATAAGCATTAATGTCTAACTCGATAAAATTCTAGAAAAATCAGCCTAGAGCAAATATCAAAAGTGATCTATTCCACTCTTCTATTCCAAGACAAGAATAATCGTACTTGAATTCTACCTGGCAATATATCTCCCACCTGCTTTTCAGACCTCTGGTGACTAATGTTCCATAACGTCCCTGTGAAGCTAACATAAAGTTCCATTGCAGTATCCTTTATGATAGTCTAACCTGAGCCTTTTTTACTGCAATTGAAGCTCATGGCTCTGTTTTATTCACTACAGATCTGGCAAACTTTATTCTCATCCTTTTCAGAGATTATCTGACCATTAAGATCAAATACTGATAAATGTTGCTTTTCTTCACCTCATTAGCCGTGGAAGACAATGTGACTGCCTCAAACATGGTAGCCACTACGGTCTGACTGAAGTCAGTCTTATATCTGAGGACTCTTTAATGTCAGAAATGAAATTTGCAGCTCATAATTACCCCTCATTTCTAAGCATTGATGGAGTTTTCTGAATTTATCCATTCACGGGGTAAAATCTTTCAAGAATAAAAATGATGGTTTTATTGAAACATAATAAGAAAAGTCTACTAAATAACTTACATTTTTTCAGAAATTATACAGCTTCTTATTTACATATTGACCTTTTATTTACATATGGGCTTATACCGTTATATATTTCTATGAAAAGGTACAAAATCAGTAAATCAAGTACAGACATGCAGTTTTAAAACAGTTATTGTTTCCATTCAGTGGCAAGATTCTTATTGTAAAATATTCTGAGCTTTGTAAAAATTATTGAATGACCATAGGCTCCATGAAAGCATAGTGGCATGTGAACATTTTTAAATTCATTTGGATTTATATAGTATGCCTTTTCGGAAATTCATAACACGTGGAAGAAAGTATATTGACTGGGAAATACCTCAAAACATTTTTAAAAAGGTATTTCCAAGAAGAAAATAGAAGAGTTGGCTAGAAGCAAAAATGTTTGTTAAGGGAAATTAACCATTTCTGTTCACTGGAAACGGTGAGAGAATAATGTAATCTTCAAATGGGGTGAAATTTTTGCCTCACAGTGCCTCCTGTGCATACAAATAAGGAAGAGCCAAGAGGACAGTGTTGTGGGTGAAGCTTGCATAACTTTTCTGGGAAATCATCATGACAGGGTATTCGCCTAAAGTGTCTATACGCTTATGCACACAGGCTCGCTTTACCTGCAGCACTGACAAAAACTTTGGGTCTTTGTTCACTGCAGGAAATGTCATCCTGGCAATCCTTTTCATTTTAATAATGGATGCTTCTATACACCACTTACAATGGCAAGGGCTGTTCCCAATGCTGTAATGAAATACAATTCAGCTAAGACATCAACTTGTTCTGGTGGCATAGAGTAAGATGATAAAAGACCATCAAATAAACAAGACATGATACAGCAAAGGATGGGTGAGTTACTGTGGTTCGAAAGCTGACCTAAATTACAGCACTGTGCCAAAAAAAATGTCTACTATTCAACTGTAACACAATCCAGAGTTTTGAGACTTTGTGGATGAGATATTTAAGCCTTGTAGGGAAGGGGCCTTTAGGAATATATGCAGAGAGCAAACAGTAATGTATCGCTTGACTAGAAGAATAAATAATGAAGCGGGATAATTCTGAGAAGCATTTTGAAAGTCAGAGTAAAATAGGGTGGCAGATGAGGCTAAGTATTAATGACAATATTTGATAAAAGTAGAAAGTGTAACTGGGACCCACAAAGATAATATGAGAAAACATATGCAGCAGTCAATAATGTTGAAAATCCTGAATTCTGTGGGATCACTCTTTAAAGTTATATTTATATTGTTAATCTGAAAGGTACAGAGATCTATTGATGCTCCTTTTTCATGCTGTTACATTTAGGATTTCTCAGACTATGTCTAAAAGAATTTATTATTATTATTATTTTTAGAAAGTAGTTTTTAAACATGTACCTACTGCAATATTCATCTAATAGTAAACATTCTCTTTGTATTTAGACTCATTTTTATGTGATTCTGGTTTAAATTTACTATGCCAGTAGAAGCAATTGTAAGGAAAAAGAAAGGTATTGACTGACTGTTGATGCATTTGTCTATGCATTTTTCGTGTGCCTTCCCTTTTACTTCTCATATTTAGAAGTGTGACGAGGTTTTCAAAGACTTCTTTCAATAGGACTTCAGTCTTCCTTCCTCGCCTTTGAAAATCAAGCCCCTTTGGATAAACCTTGTATAAAGCATTTAAAAATTGGATCATAAAATTATGATTCATGCTAGAAAATCTTTGCCTTTATAACTATTTCCTTAATGAAACTGTTTCCATATCTTACTATGGTAAGATGTCATCACTGAGTCTCTATATCCAAAGACTGGGATTCTGCATCTGGAATTAACATATATTTGAATCCCAATCACAAATTTTAATATGAGAAAAGCTGCTCCTGGGATGAAAACAAGGCTGCTATCATTGCCCAAAGCATTAATGCACATTCACAGACCATGGAGTGTATGCACGAGCTAATGACTTCTCTAATCAGTAATGCCATGAAATTGCCACTACATGGGGAACACGTATCCCCAGCCTCAGGGAATGAAACATTTCTATTTTGAAAGATACTGCCTACATAGATATTCAAGGTTTAGGAGTTCATGCTTGTCTTTATTACTGTTTGAAAAATTATGTTCATACTCAACATGAAGATATTTCCTCAAATCAAATGGTATTAAATCAGTGGAAGATAGAGATTGCCATTAAAAACCAGGATGATTTCATACTAATTTTCTATGAATTGATAAACCAGAAGATAAATCGACAAAGGTGATTTTGACCAAGCATTGCAACATCTACTTCTGGTAGAGAAGTAACAGACAAATGCAGAAACTTCTCCCCCAGCCTTTGAGGCTGAACATCTTCTGCATGCATTGATGCCAAGTCACATACAATTCAGTCACCACAGGGCAATTTATTGTCCCTGTACACCACATTTTACTATTTGCTCTAAGAATAGATTTGTCTTCAGCTGTGAATGTCACTTCACTTCTGTGGAAGTTGTACCATCTCAGGGCCTGGATACCATCACTTGTATGCCTTCTGTTATGAAAAGTACAAACAAGTAGTGTCCTACTGAAATGGAGCTTGATTCTGATCTATGAAAGGGAATTGAACCCCTTTTACAAATAGTTTGAATGTTATTCATGGTACCAGGATGTAGGACTAAGTAATACAGGAGATCCCATCTGCTCCTTTTTACAGATATTTCAGAAATTTCACACAAGCATGTAAGCCATTTAGTGGGGCTGAGGAGAGCTTTATCAGGGCCCTGAGTGCACCAAGAGGTTCTGCAGCCTCTTCCCTGCTCTAGTTTTGGCTGTGAGTGCTCAAGACCAGCTCTGGCACTGTGTGGCTGTAACCTTGGGTCCAGCTGCTGGAAAGAGCCGTGTGAGAAAGATCTGAGAGAAGCCTCGTTGGGACCTCCCCTCTGCTCAGCAGCTGCATTTAGTCTCAGACCTGGCCCATGGTCCTTGTCTGAGCTGCATTGTAGGGGTTTCTGTGCTTGGTCTTGTGCCATACTGACCTGCTGACTTGCCTTCCTGGCTTGGCCTTGGACCTGTCTCGTCACCATGGACCTGTCTGGCAATCAGGGCCATTGGCCAACCCTGGTTGCCATCCCCAGACCTACTCTGCTCCACTTGCTTGAGCACCATGGGACAGGGCCCTTGTCCAAGGGTCTTCCTTGTTGGGCCTTGGCTCCAGGCTCACCTACACTTGCAGAGCAGTCGTTCATTTGCAGCTCCCTGACAAGCTCTACAGGGAATTCAGCCCTACTTCTTCACTATTGAGAAATAAAATTCTTTAAAAGCTCTCATCATTCACCCACAATTACTAGTCAGTAGTATTTTTGAAGTGTTAAGTTCTAAATTAATAACAACATAGACATGCTTTAATAATTTGGATATTCAATAACAATTTCCAAGTCTATTACTGTCAACAGCTTAAACCAGAAGAAAGGCAATTACAATTTACTTTTCATTTGGGCTCGTTTAAAGGCACTTTGACCCTATGATGTTATCATACCTCAAATGTTTCTATTATAAAACAGACTCTGTGGAAATGTGGAAATCAGTTCTAACATGAAAAGGTGATAATTAAATCTGATCTCTGCTTTCTTTTTATATTCTTCCCAAGACATAAAAAGAACAAAGACACAGAGTAATCTCAGTATACTTTAACGAAGTGCGATAGCATGTGCTAGTTAATTTGCAAATTCAGTTTCCAGAATTGTTCTTTTCATGTGTAACCTTTATTTATTTTGAACACTACCTTGTCTTGTTCTGTGATGCCTTTTTGCTTTCATTAACCAAAAAAAGTTCCTGAAACTGAAATTTCACTACATTTTTTTGAAGACAGACATACAAATTGCTATATTGTGTGTTTTAAAGAAAAAAAAGCAAAGCTACACTCTAGCAAATTGCAGACTTGAGCCTTCATCCATAAGATTACAAATATGTAAAGCATGAACCTAAGCCTTTTCAAAAGTAAAATTTTGTTCAGTATGTTAGGAATCAACATGATTTTTAATAACAGGTAGTAAATTGCTTCCATTTGCTTTCAGAGGACAAACACTTTTACTGAAATTTTATTAGTCTCTTCAGTTTGAATTAGGTACAAATTTTAAAAATGAAGCAAGTTATTATTCAGTGTCTAAAAAAAAGCAGTCAATACATATCTGTCTGCTGGAGTATTATATTTGTTTTCAGTCAAACAAAGAGATATTTTTCTTTTCCTGTATCAGAGTTGGACATTTCCTCAGCACAACACGGTATCTCAGAATGATTAGTAATAGTAATGAATTGAGATCATTTAGCAACAGGTTTCCTGAATCTGGCAGCTAAATTAGTAAATATTCTTACCAATCCACAGTTACTATTGACAGAGTTGCATTAATTTCGGTTGTGACATACAGGCAGTGTGCCCAGGTGGCCAAGAAGGCCTGGCTTGTATCAGAAATAGTGCAGCCAGCAGGACTAGGGTAGTGATTTTCCCCCTGTACTCAGCACTGGTGAGGCTGCATCTTGAATAATGGTTCAGTTTTGGTCCCCCTCACTACAAGAAAGACATTGAGGTGCTAGAACGTGGCCAGAGAAGGGCAACAAAGCTGGTGAGGGGTCTAGAGCACAAGTCTTAGGAGGAGCAGCTGAGGGAACTGGGGTTGTTTAGCCAGGAGAAAAGGAGGCTGGGGGGAGACCTTATCACTCTCTACAACCACCTGAAAGGTGGTTATAGCGAGGTGGGAGTTGTTCTCATTTCCCAAGTAACAAGAGATAGGACAAGAGGAAATGACCTCAAATTGCATCAGGGGAGGTTTAGATTGGATACTAGGAAAAATTTCTTCACTGAAAGGGTTGTCAAGCATTGGATCGGGCTGCCCAGGGAAGTGGTTGAATCACCATCCCTGGAGATATTTAAAAGACGTTTAGATGTAATGCTTAGGGACATGGTTTAATGGTGGACTTGGCAGTGTTAGGTTGATGGTTGGACTTGATGATTTTAAGGGCCTTTTCCAGTCTCTGTGGTTCTATGCTTCTAATATATGCAGGTTGTTCTACCTGCAAGTACGAAGCAAGTGATGAACCCAGGGCAGATCCTATCTAGGGAGCCCAGTCTGAAACAACAGGTACTCGGTTTTCTACATCAGTCAGTAAGATGACTCCACACCACATAACTCCATAAATCTCAACCTTTTGAAAGAGCTCTAAAGTGTTTTGAAATTTAAAAGTGCCTCCAGAGTGCACTGCAAAGCAGACAACTCAATGCCAAAGAAAAAAGTGACAGTGACACCTGATTTTCTGTCTCCACTACCCCTTGCATGAGGAGGAGAATGTTTCTGTGTGGATGCATTTGCTATTTGTAGTCACCCCAAAATCCTGTAGACTACTGCCAAGAGTAAGAGGAGGTTGAACGGGAAGTCCTCCAGCTGGCATTTTTGCAAAAAGGTCTAATCTTGTTAAGGTGTGCTAGGCAGGCTCTGGTTGCATAACAGTGGGTTAGATCTTCCCAGAGAATTAGTGTTTCTGACATCTCTTTGGTGCTATCCTGAGCCCATGTGGACTGCGTCAACAATCTTCAAGTTCAGAGCCAGGGATGTGTGTCAGGAAACAAAATTTTATTAGGTATTATTGTGTTTAAAACAAAAATCGTTTTACTTTTTCCCTATCTGGAACTTTGTTACCTGGAGACCTCTCAGTTATATATTTACTTGTATTAAAAATAAGTTTCCCTTTCTTGAAAAGTGACAGGTATGTAAGAATATTCTAGTGGTGTTGTTCATCACAGCAAACATTAGTCTGGCTGAGCTGAGCTAAAGTTACTGAACAAGCAACAAATCTGAACAAGTGTATCTGCCTGCATTGTAACCAACTAATCTTAACTGGTATCCATGCGTCACCTTAAAAATATTATTTCGAGTAATGTCTTAGTGTCCTTCTAGATATATAATTTAGATGTGGTTTATTAAAAGTCTGTTTTTCTGTTTAATATGCTTACCAGTGTGAAACTGGTTTGTATGTATGGAGAGGACCAGAACACATGCATATGTGCATACATGTATGCTGACATGAAACATTCTAGATAACCCTGTGAAAGAACTGAAATCTGCTTAATGCAACTCTCTGTGTTGTAAGAATAGGGTGCTGGCATCTAAATTCTAATCTAGTCTTGTGTAATTACATCACTCAAGGGATGCAACCAAAACTTTGCCTTCTTAGGAAAGATCTGCCAGACTGAACGGGAGATAATCAGTGGAATAAACCACAGGAATTTTATCGTGTTACCAATAGATTAATTTGAAAACCCTCACAGAAATGAACCTTCTACAAGTCTTGCAATTTTGTATGGAGTTCTAAAGTGTCGATTTAGTTTGTTATTGGTGCAAAGTGCTTCGAACATCTCTAACTTCCATTAAGGTCTTGATAGGTCTTCTATAGGGTCTTCTATAGAATGCCATAGAATATACCTGAACTCTGAGGATTAACTCAATTCATTCTTTCTGCTGCTTTGTATTTGTTCCTGGGCACTTGAGTTGTGCTTTAACTAAAGCAATTATCCTTCTGAATAGTTTGAAAAGTGAAGGTAAGGACTTTAACAGAATCTTATTTGATAAACTTTGCAACAGCAGAGACGTCATTACTGTTCGGCAAGAGACAGAATCCACCTTTTTTGCAATGTATGATGGTGGGTAATTTCTGATCTGTATTCAGTGCAGTTTGGAGCTATTGCTGAAATGAAAATTACAGTACTTTTGGGTACCCCTCAGTAAAACGTCGCTTTTTGTCTTTTTATGTTTTACACACTCCTAGGTCTCAATACAGTGCATTAACAGAGAATATCTTTAAAAAAGTTTATGATGAGGATCTGTTATATGCAAGGATATGGGGAAGCAGAGGAGGATTTAAAAGAGGTTGCTTTCCTGTGTTTGTTTTTAACATGCTGAGCAGAATCTAATCAGAATTAAATGCCCCCACTGTGACTCACCTGAAAACAGCAAGATGTGAAAAGTGGAAGATTGTACCTGAGTGAAGGTACCTTAGAAACACATGACAAACTGTAATTGATACAAAATCCAGTATTACTTGCTAATAAAATTTAAAGGATGTGTTAGGATGTCAAAAGTAACAACTCAAGCATTAGCAGGTGGATTTGATTTTATTTTGGTATAGAGTTCAGTTGTATATAATGCTGAACAGTCTTATGGCCAGATAGTCTATTACAAAGAAGACAGGAATCAAAATCTTAGCTGGACAAGTGGGGATTGCTAAAAGGTTTGGTTGGGGATAAAATAAGAGAGAATTAAGAGCAACTATTAATAGTCACAATTCCTTAATCTGCAGCGTTTTTTCTTCTAAAGGTAACTAACTCCAAACATTACCCCACAAGCTTATTTCACCTGTTGTGAAAATGCTTTGAGTGCACCTATCTCGTCTTCTCCCCGATCATGTGTTCAGGCAACACATTTTTTCCAATACTTAAGGTATCATATAGCTTAAGTCTTCTGCTATTCATAGAGGATATGTCAAGACCATACAAGAGCTACTAGGTAAGCCGAGCAGACTATTTAATTATCCACTCTACTTATTTAATTATTCACTCTACTTAAGTAGCTTTCCAGTAAATAAGACAGCTAGCCATCTTGCTGCTATCAAATGTTATCACATAACAAGTAAATAAGAATGATCAAGAGTTTATAAATGGAGATGAATTTATAAATTTATCTCAATTTGATTGTGATTATAGAAAGCCAAAGATGAGAAACTCTACAGTTGTCAATAAAAAGATACAAAAGAACAAGACCAATGTACTAGTCTTCAAGATAAAGAGGGAACCTGATTTTAAATGTGATTACGTTAAAGAATTGCGGTTCATGGACTGAAGCAATCTGTGGGGAAGAAAACCAACAACAATCTAACAGAACTGCAGTTCCAACTTTTTAGGAACTGAGAGCTGGGGTTGATATTAAAATCAGAAATAGCATTCTAAAACAGTGGGGATAATGCTTTTTCTGGTTAGAGCATAATGAAACAAAGCCTGAATTGTAGGTGTAACACAATAAAACAGAAGCACAGTTTTTCCTTGGCAGAACCCCTAGATGATACTGCAATAAATGTAAAAGGATTAGAGGTGATAAACAGCTATGCTAGTGCTGTAGTGTGTAGGATAGTGCTTTAATTTGTGAAGCAATGATCATAAATTAATCAACCTGGAGCAGAAGGTTGTTGGGACATAGGACTAATCTGGATAGTCAACAACAAATGAGGAGTCTGATTTTCTTCTATTGCCTGAATATTTCTTCCATCTGTGGGCCATAATATAAATTGCTGAAGCATACCATAAACTCAGCTTCTCTACAAAATATTTAGCAATAAAAGTTCTTGAGCAGTCATAAAAATGTAAATCCTTATACTATACCAAAATCCCCAGTCAGCCTAGAAAATACAACCTTTATGAAATAAACTGACAACATGAACAAAAAAATTTAAAAAATATGCATTGAGTATGGAGAAATGCAGTGGATCCTAGCTGCTAAACTGCTAGATCAGCTAAACTCTTCTTACACGGACAGCAGCACAAATCATTCTACCGAAAAAAATATGCCAAAATTATACAGTGGTCTGAAAATTCTTTGAGTTCTTAACCAGTTGCTTATTTGCAAACATTTTTTGCCTCTCTTTACTATTGTGGTGGGTTGACCCTGGCCGGACGCCGGGTGCCCACCAAAGCCTCTCTATCACTCTCCCTCCTCAGCTGCACAGGGGAGAGAAAATATAACAAAAGGCTTGTGGGTCGAGGTAAGGACAGGGAGATCACTCACCAAATACTGTCACGGGTAAAACAGAATCGACTTGGGGAAAAAAAATAATTTAATTTATTAAAAATAAATAATGAAAAATAAAACCCATTCTTAAAAACACCTTCCCCCCACCCCAGGAGGTGAGCCTTTCTCCCCAGGATCAGCTTTACTCCCAAATTGTCTACCTCCTCACCCTGAGCAGTGCAGGGGGAGAGGGAAAGGGGGTTGTTGTCAGTTCATCACATGTTGTCTCTGCACCTCCTGCCTCCTCAGGGGGAGGACTCCTCATACCCTTCCCCTGCTCCAGCATGGGGTTCCTCCCATGGGACACTGCTCCAGTGTGGGTGTCTTCCATGGGGTGCAGTGCTTCAGTAACAGACTTCTCCAGTGCGGGTCCCCCACAGGGTCACAAGTCCTGCCAGCAAACCTGCTCCAGTGTGGGCTCCTCTCTCCATGGGTCACAAGTCCTGCCAGGAGCCTGCTCCAGCACAGGCTTCCCATGGGATCACAGCCTCCTTCAGGTGCATCCCCCTGGCATGGGGTCCTCCACGGGCTGCAGGTGGATATCTGCTCCACCATTAACCTCCATGGGCTGCATGGGGACAGCCCACCTCACCATGGTCTTCAGCACAGGTTGCAGGGGAATCTCTGCTCCGGCGCCTGGAACACCTCCCCCGGCTCCTTCTTCACTGACCTTGGTGTCTGCAGAGTTGTCTCTTTCACATATTCTCACTCATCTCTCCGGCTGCAATTGCTGTGGCCCAGTTTTCTTTTCCCCCCTTCTTAAATATGTTACCCCAGAGGTGCTACCACTGTCTCTGGTGGTGGCATCAGACTTGTCCAGCAGGTCCATCTCTGAGCCAGCTGGCACTGGCTCTGTCTGACATGGGGGAAGTTTCTAGCAGCTTCTCACAGAAGCCACCCCTGTAGCCCCGCTGCTATCAAAACTTTGCCATGCAAACCCAACGCAACTGTTTTCCCTCAGCATGAGAATAACTGCCACTCAAGAAAATATCCATATTTAACACCTGACTAAAATGCTGATCTAACCCTTCCTACCATATCTGCGAAGCAATTGCTTACTAAATAAACTGGAGGTCCAGAAAGATCATTTTGGTATAGTTTCCCAACAACGAGTACCAAATAGTCCAAAATACAACTTAGCAACACATGTTCCTTATAACCTGGTGGTGTGCCCTAGAAATCACGGCCCAGTTTCTATTTCCCTCGATATAGTAATTCTTCACGTAACTCTTGAGCACAGAGGACTGTGTTTCTGAGGTAAACTCAATATCCACCTTGCATTTGCAAATAATGATGTAAAACAATAAAATTGTTCAGTGATATTTATATGGGTCTGAAATATCTCATGAAGCTGACTACCAGATAAAGTATTTGGGAGCTATAGGATGGTGTTTGCACTACCTATATGAGGCATCCAACTACAATAGTTAATGTTAGGGAGCCTGGTTCCTTCCATTGAAGAAAGGTAGATGCTTCCAGAGGCATTTGGGAGCATCTAAATTTAGACGCTCAAAGATAAATGTGATTATTTATCTGAATCCTGCAGCGTCAAACAGAGAAGACAACCACTTTGTTTTTTAACATCTATTTTGCTGAAGAGGACACTGTTTTATAAACATGGCCAGCAGAGGGAAGTAGCTCTCTGTGTTTTGAACTCGTGGCCTCTGACCAAGTAGGGATAGCTAAGCTCATGCTCTTAAAAAAAGGTGCTGCACCGCTGAAATGAAATTAGTTTAAGAAAACAAGCTGAAAGAGCTTCGGTAGTGTTTGCCTATGCTCTGCAATGGGGCACTTTGGAGACAGGACATTGTTTATACTATTTTAGGTTCATATGTTCCAAATGTCTCAAAATAGCACAGTGAAAATACTTACTAGAGGGGAAAAAATTTGGTTGTAAAGTCGAAGAATAAACCTGGTGGCTACCTTGTGTTTTGAGCAGCTCACCTAAATAGCTGCATGAGACAATGAGAAAAAAAACAAAACATGTCTGTCTTGCGTCATGGTGTTTCTTTGGACAGGAGAGATAGATGCTGGGAGAGAGTGACAGAGGGGAAAGCAAAATGGTTCCTCAGGCTGAGGTCGTACATTCATGTGGTGGTGTCTTCTCAGCCTTGGCCATGGCATTTGCCTTCCTCAGACAAGGAAGAACTTCATGGCCTGTCTGCAGAGGTCTGTTCGAAGGAATGGAGACTTCTCTGTGGCTTGGGTTTGGAGGGCTAAAGCCTCTCTCCCTCTCACCACCAGCACTAAAAGCACTGCTTGTAGGCTGGGACCCAGTTATGTTTGTCACTGCAGGGGCATAAAGACAGAGTACAAAATGGAGCCAGATCATTAATAGATAGATGGGAGTCTACAAAACAGTGCGGATGGCAGCAGGTGGTGCAGGCAGTCTCTCAGCCTGTTTTCAACATTTCCAGGAGCATCAGAGCAAAGGCAAATTTCAGCAACTGAGATAAAGGAGGGCACAGAAGTAGTACTGCAGGCATAAGAGGCTCCTCACACTGCAAATTTGTCATGCCAGCATTTGTGGGGCCTTACGAAAGATGTATGCTGATTTTAATTGGAGCTTTTCTCTGCCGCTTTTCCTAGCTTACTGTTCTTGAGCCTCCAAACAAAAGGGGAAGTAGCTGGAATTGGGCCAGAGCATTATCTCAAACTTGACAAATGTTTTTCCAAGACTCCTAATTGCTATTTTGAAATGACAGTCAGGCTACCAAATAACCTTTTAACCACAACCCCAGTTTTAGTTTTATAGGGATCCAGAAGGAGGGTACTGCTTATTGAACAGGCAGGTTTTGTTCCTGCTGCAGGTTAGCAGGAAACCTCCTGTCAAGACCCATCTACGCTTTCCCTGGCTTAGTTCCAGTGTTGCACGTGATTTTAGGTTAGAAAACATTTGAATGGCTGGAGTGTACAGAGGAATACTCCTTGCTTCCATACATACAGTAATATCCTATGAGTGGAAGTCAGCTGCCAAAGGCAGGCAGTAATTACTGAGAAGGAAAGGCAGAGAATTACAGATTCTTCCTATACCTTGACTGTTCTTGAAGAGATAACAAAGGGCAGTATTATAGTGCCACATTTGCCACCCATAGCCAATCTTCTCTTCAGGATCAAAATGTTTACTCCCAGCAAAGATTCCTACACATTACATGGAGTCCGCACTGGTGACCTTTCCTTATCACCATGTAATTGCAACATTATCCTTCTCTCTGAGCTACACACTTCCTCACATCAAAGGAATGGAGCCTTTTTTTGCACTTAACTTGAAGGAGAGTGATGTTTAACAATCCCATGCCTACATGAACAATTAATTAACAGGTCTTTAGGATATGGTCAAGTTATGAACTATGTTTTTGGAGACTCAGTTCTTCAAAAGGGACCAGCAGCAAACCGAGGCTTAAATTGTCACTCATCAAATAGATAATGACACTTTGGCAAGACTCTGTCATTTGATCACTAGTCCTTGTATTAGTTCTGTTAAGTACTTCTTTGGCCAAGTGTCAGGTTGAGCAAACACTGTGTAATTTAAATCTTCCAAGTAGATTGTAGAGGAATGCACACCAACTAATCAGTGCTGGGGAGAATAAGGAGAAAAAAAACTTGACAGTGTTGGATTTCAGCCACGTATTACTATCACTAACACTGCCTTTGTTCTGTAGATGAGGGTTATTTACACAAACTGTATCTGAAAACTGGGTTGTGATGGTTTATCACAGCTAGATCTAACTGTTCAATTTCTTTTGATCAAATGTGTGCTTTTCCATCTTCAGAGTTGGTTTGCAGCAGTTTCAAATGCTTCACTACACTTCTGATTTATGGAGAGTTTTACTAGGTCACAAAGGAGGTCATGTCTCAGGGAAAAGGACCATCAGAGAAGATGAGATCCAAAGATAGGAGATTAATAGATAAGAGCTTCAAAAGGGGTCCTCTGTTTCAGAGAGAAGTCAGGGTATCTACCTTGGAGTAACTCACCTCTTCTGTTTGTGATTTAAACAAATCTTTTTCACAAAGCTATACCTAAGGTGGTATAACCAAACCAGACCTACATGGGTACGGGCACTGCACCTAAGGGAACTACATGAAAATTATTGTTTATCTGCACAAAAAGGAATGCATTGAACAGCCATAATTGAAGATATTAAAGAAAAAAATATAGACCGTTTAAGTAGTTAGGGCTAATTGGAAGCAAAGGTATTCTGAGCTACTGGCACTTGTTTGTCTCTGTACAGTCATGGTCCAAAATTTTACTGCCAGTGCAAATAGGCGCATTACGCAAAATGATCTCTGCCTGCTGTGTGCCTGCACAACATTACCTTTGTCATGGACAATGATTATAATCATCTTACTAGAGACTAGCAACAGCCTGCAGCCTTCCTGCCCTTAAGAAATCTCCTTCCTAGGAAGAAAAACCCTACATCTAGGTGGTTTGATTATTTTTCCCCACCAAATTCAGCCAGATAAGTTAATATAGCACAGATTTCTCCGCTGTCTATAACAAAAAATATTTTGCAATTGAAAAATCATATTTTAAAACTTGCTTAAAGCTCTAGTGACTGATGTAAATCTTCCATTCATGTTTGACACTGTATACAATATATTCTCTGTTTTCTAGAAGGAATGTTTTCAGTAAAGCAAAATACAGAGTGTGGACAATAGCTTTTGTTCTTTTAGTCCACACCAAACATGAAGCCAAAAGTCATATCCCAGCTGTTTGCTGCAGAAGTGAAATGTCAGAAATTTTCTTCGTGAGAAGGCCTGTGACAGAGTGCAGCTGGAGTGTGCAATCACCAGAAAGCCTAACTTCACACAGGTGACCTTACCAGAAGAGACAGAACCAACTTTCATCTGAAGCAAAGCTCATGCTAGGAAAATGATTATTGATTCTGAAGACACTCTATCCAACACAATATTATTTTCTCTTGAATTCTTTTAAAATTTCCCTACTGTGAGGGTTACTGGGCAATTGCTAGACAGCTGACATGCTCTGTCATTAAATATATCCCCAAAAGATTGTTCCCCTCTATTTTAAGTGCTATTTCTGTTCCTGAGATTCATAGCTTATCCTCCATCAAACTAGTTCGGAGAAGCTTTTCAGTTTTGAATTGAAGTAGTGAAGGTGCTCTTTTGGAAGACAACTGGGGCATTTGTGTGCAGGAAGAAAGAGAAGGCTGAGTTGGTCTGCAGTGCTGGGCACTGTGTTATCCAGGACATGGAGATTTCCACAGCAAAGGAAGAGACCCGTCTAATCGGGTTCTGTATCTTATACATTCAGAAAAATCTTAACAGGAGAGGGCAGGAGGCTGTGTTTCAGAGCTCTTCCAGGGTCTGGGAATCAGTCCAGGTACATGAGCCTTGAAATCTGCTCTTTTACATTATATAACAAGGAGAACGAATGTCTCTCATATTAGACTGTCATTCAGTAAGCCAGAAGTTTTCCACAATGTGTATATCTGCTGTAAAGAATGGATCATCTCTGAAACAAAAAATAATCTTTGCATTTTGCCTTTGTTATTAGCTCTCTACATGTAACTTCCTTGCACCTACACTTGTATCAGAAGGAGATGAGTGGCTTTGCAGACCTGGATTTAGTTCCACCTTTGCAAACAGTGTACCGGAGATGAGATCATAAGGTTTGGCTAGGCCACTGGAAGCAGATACGGTATTTTTCTATCTCAGTCACGCCAGGATACTTGTCAGTGACAGGCATTGACAGACAGCAGTGTGGAGGAAGTTCGTCGTAAGTTACAGTTTATGCCATTTCTCAGATGTGCAGCACTCCTTTCTCTGGCATTTCATACATGCATATTCATTGCTACCTGAGTCTTCAGAGCTTTTCTAAGCCAAGATCTTAAGAATGAAGCCCTGATAAGTTTGGAAATGCGAGACTATATTAGCCCTTTTGTATGTCTGAAGGTGGAAACCATGCTGTTGCTGCAAGAAGATGTCCTGCCCTAGACCACATATCCCTGTTGTGTTAGCGTTAACGATGGTGCTGCCACTTGGTGAGCTGGACCAGATCACTGATCTGGTTAAAAAGGACCTGGAGAGGAAAGCAAGTCGACTTGCTGGCTCTGCAGCCAGGCACTGCTACAGCTCTGGTGAAAATGTTCAGAAACACAAAACAAAAGAGGGAGAGGGAAGATGACCCTTTCAGTTGCCTTGTAGTCTTTTTGACTGGCTTACACTGGTCATGGACCTGCATCCTGAGCCTCAACATGTGTGTCTGTAGCCCAGCTCTGAACCAAGTTATTCCTTTCTTCCAACAGATAAAAGGAAGGTCTGCTTGTTAACCACTACCATAGACATATTTGGAAAGAAGATACTATAATGCTTTGATAATTTCTTTACATCAATATCAGGCAAATCCTTGCCTATGATGTCTTAATGTCAATTGCAGCAACAAGAAAACCCTCCAAGGCACTGCAGTTATTTCCATAAATGATCACATCATAGTCTCCTTCTCAACACTAAGACACCCAGTGAATAAGTCCAAACGTGACATGGGGATTAGAAGCAAGGTCACAATTTTGTTACCAACATTACCGACTTATTGCTGAATAGCTGGATGCAATGATTCCTTTTAATCATGTGCAGGTTCCCTATACTAATTTTCAGGACTTGAAGAAAAGCATGGCCTTTTTCAAAAGCACCTTGTTTAACTGACTATGGCAGTACTGGCTTCCCTGAAATTGTTGAGGTGAGACCAGTTCATACCACTGCAAGGCATATTTAGTCTTTGAATCAGTTCAGCATAATAGCACATATTGAATTCCTACTAAAAGCCACTTACAGCACTTAATGCTTTTCCTTTCATCTAAATTCACAAAAATGTTTTTTAAAAGGTAGAGTTACATAAAGATGGACACGTCAGGGTTTTCATTATAAAATTTGAAAAAAAAAGTAAAATAAAGCCTTTATAGAACGTTATATGTCACTTAGAGTAAATTAATGTCTTGCCAAGGTGCCAAGATTGTATTTTGGTTTCACCCTACATTTATTTCAAGATATACATTGTGTTACACTAGATGTGTGGCTTTGTTGCAATTATTCATACGTTACATACACAGTAGTGTCCAAGCCATTTATTGTTTTAGAGGTATTGTCAAAATGAGTTACTCTTTGATTACTGATGTTTCCAGTGGAATTATTCAGTTACGACATTAAATTGACAAAAATGTTCATTATTTGACAGAAAATAGGTGAGATCCTTTATCACTGCTGTAGCTGTCAAGCACTGCCATAACCCTTTGCTGTAACTCATTCTATTTTTGGGCAAAGGCTGTTAGGGGAGAGGGACAATAGCTGCAAGTTTTTCCAATTTTGTGGAATCCATTTTCCATATGTTTACATTCCCTTTTCTGTCAAGGCATATACCATTTTTTTAAAAGTAATTGCTTCCTCCAGGAAGAATGTAACTTCTGAGACAACATCACACAGTCCTTGGATTTATTCAATGCAGAGAAATAAGGGATGGAGTGTTTCCATTGCAAGCACTGGATTTGTAGACTGAAATATGCCTTGGCGTGACTCGTTGTTACTCTTCTAATGCCATATTCAGGTGCAATGTAAAGCCTGTTTGATCCCTCATTAAACACAGTTATGAAAAGTTTGTTGCTCTGTAATCAAGACTTGCTTCATTTGTCCTTACACCCCACTTGATGTTTGAAGTTTTGGAAATGTGAGAGCACTTCAAATTGGGATCTGAAACTGGGTTTAAGGTTTTAATATGACTTGTTCCATCTGTATAACTAATAATTGTTCTTGAGATTCTATTGCACACCTTAGGGTGTTATTTCCTCACCATTCTATCAGTCTGAGCAATATTTTTTCATGGGTTTCAAGGCACTTTCTCATCCACTTGCAAAGCAATAATTTCCAGAGATTTGCCAAATCAGATTGTAGTCCTTGGTTTGTAGTAAAATAGTAACTGATCCTTTCCAATAGGCATGTAAGGCCAGATGCAGGGATACTTAGGTGTCTACATTCACATTGATCTCATGGGAGTCCAGGTGTATGAAAAACAAATATATTAGATAATTATGTAAAGAAAAATCTAAATTGAACACAACACAGTTGTGTTGCCTTTTTTTCTAGGATATACGAGAAACAACACTCCCATCTACACAATTCTCTTTCTACAAGAGACTCTTCCAACCCGCTTCTTTTATATCCTCTTTCTTCCATCCATTTGTTCCTTCTTCAGCAGTGCCTGCCTCAGTTGCAAGTCAAATTTCAAGTGTCTCTTATCCTTTAAATTGGATTTTGTCTTTAAATCTCTGAAAAAAAAACATCTCTCCTGATTTCTCCCACGTCTTCCTATTTTATCTCCTCCAAAAGAATTCCTCATCCCGCTGCAATGCACTCCTTTGCCCTGTTTTCTTCTCTTCTACCTCCACCTTACCCTTTATTTGAATATTTCTTTCCATCAGAGAGCTAGAACAAGGTAACTTGTTCTGCCCATGCTCTCAGCTGACTAAATAAAACCCAGTTCTCCTCTGAAAGCCATACACCAGGATTCATTGAGCACTGGGCCTGCAGTAATCTCAGCTCCCCTGCAAGGTTCACAAGCTGGCCACAGTTGTGGCCATCTCAAAGCTTTGAGTAAGATAGGGAGACAAAAATTTTGCTTCCTCAAGAATTAAAGGTTGGGGCCGTCAATAGAAAGAAAGAGTTAAGGGGAAGAGCAAAAAGGATTTACAGAAGCAGAAAGGTGGAAGATAGAGTGGAGAATGCTGAGTTTGCTGCTCCTTGGAAGGATAAATAAAACGGTAACAGCCCATAGCTGAGAGAGCGCACTCCCCACTGAACAGTCTGTCCCACGTGCAGCACTTCACTTGTCCTAGAGGTTACAGACACACTCTTGGCAGCATCCAGCCCAAACCCCCAGGGCTCTGGCACTCTCAGAATAGTCAGAAAAGCAATGGCTATAGATTACCCAAAACAATCCACTGTCTCAAACTGCTTGCTTAGTGTCCTTTGCCTGGATCCTTCTGCTTGCTAATGTGGACATCAGTATCAAAACTGTCATCTGTCCAGCACGGAGAATAGGAGGTGGACATGTCTGCCCACACCACAGCATTCAAGCAAAGACAGTCAAACCTAAGAGCTGTAATATAGCAGAAAAAGGATTAAATTGTTTGGGTTTAATGTTACAAAGATGCTTGAAAAATGCCCAGCAAACTGCAGTGATAGGAGAGCAATTAGACCATGTTCAGGCTGTGTTTTGCCATAACCTGGTAAAAGCCTTGTGTTGAGACACGATTCTGCAGCAGAGCAGCAGTAGTTAGAACAGACAATTAAAACAAATGCCAACAGTATCATAGTCCCTCTTTCCACACTGCTGCTCTTTAACAAACCTCATGTATCTCTCCGCCAGACTAGAGGAATGGTACCCAGTTATTGCTGGTGCAAGTCGGCCCAACTCCATGGGTTCCAAGGATATTTATTTTTCACCCTTCAACAGCACAAAAATTAGGTCATGAAACATATATTCCAAGTTTCGGCTCGTAAGTTTTTGTCAAGGTATCCTTGCTCTCACTAACCCCTTAAAGAATTTGGTATGTGTAGTGTGGGTATCTTTAAAGTAACTAGATAAAAAAGAAGGTAATTTAAAAACATATGCTGTTTATAACAGTTTCATCAAAAAAGGTGTACATTTCATGGTAGTCCTGACTCAAAAATTGAACAGAAAAATTTAAACAATTTCAGCTAATGACATTGCTCTGAGATAAAGAACAATAATTTCTTATGCAAGTTACCGTGCTTCTTTTTTAAGTAATACGTTAACTCCCTCTGTTAACTGTTAGACTTCTTGATCTCCATTTTCTTTGGCTGGGTAAGGGAGTATTATATTTTATCTCTCGATTTTAAAGCCCAAAATTTTATTGGCGAGAAGCAATGAAAAAATGACACTAATGATTTACATTTCCATTATCGTGGTCTGACCTCTCTTCAGCCACATGCAGCCAAGAATTCAGCCTTCTGGAAGTACTCCCCTGCTCTCCCACAGCATGCCTGGTGAAATCAAAGGGACTGAAAGCCAGTAAGTGAAACATTTAGCAATTTGATGTGTAGCTGGTGACTCCCATAACACCACAGTTTCTTTGGTATTTTGTTATTAAGCAGGGGTTTTTGAAGAAGGACTTAGGATCAACAGTGAAATGCTTTCTAATTTTTCTAGTTTTATTTCTTAAAGCATTAAATGCTTTGCACGTTTCATTTTATAGACATCAGCAGTACACTTCTGCATGTCTGCTCTTTAGGACATTTCCAGAGCCTGTTTCTCTGGCCACCTGGTTCCTGCATTTGGTCTCTAAAAAACTATTTGCGTTTGAGTAGCCTTTTACACTTGCTCTTCAGGCTTAGGGTTGGTTTCACAAGGTAAAAAACACACTATCCCTTAAGGATGTATATTTTCCAAAAATCATGTGGCATTGTTTTTTTTCCTTTTGAATAAGTTAGAGACTGACTCATCTAGGGATATAATGGAGGGATGAATAAGCAATTAGCTTAAATTGGGGTAATTATTTAATTATAAAGTAGGAGCCAAAATTATGGGGGAAAGTTTTCCTTTCAAAGAGATAAATGCTTTTACATTTCTTCACTTCAACTTTCTTCTCCCCAAATAATGGATATAAACACATGCCTTGCTAACAAAAATATGGATATTAGCAAATATTTTCAAAGTTTTAGGCTACATTCCACTCCTGGTGTGGCAAGACTGCAAAAGCTCACCCTTCCCTTCCTTTCCTTGGACCATAGGCATGTGATTTACCTCCCTCCATTCAGAAGACTGGCATGGAGGCTTCTCCAGGCCCCAAAGGAGAAGGAAAAAAAGCAGTGGAGACACTGTTCTGCAACTGAAACAGCTTTTCAGCCTCTGCCTGTGTTAATGAAATCTCTCCAGCTGTGGAAATTCTCTACCTGGAACCTGCTGTTGGGTGTTTTACTTCTGTCCCAAGAAGTCATTTGAATGGTGGATCTGGCTAGTGAAATAATGACCCATCTATCTCCTATGTACCATCCTTATTTCTGACTTCCCTTTATGTCCTGAGTCATGTCTTAACCCCCAAACTAGCAAGCAGTGGTTTTTATATGTTCTCCCTGTTGGTAAGTGAGGATCACATAGGCATTTGTGGCCACTCACAACCAATTTCTTCCAGGTCAGTGTGTTCAGACATGAAGTTCCCAGACAAGAATTTCCTGAGATGCTGCTGTCTGGATTTCCAGCTCTCATTTCTCATGAGGGTATCAACATCATCGGTTGTAACCCAAGTCATCTAACAATACCACATATATAATGTAGTATACTGCATGATGGCTTGGTGGGGCCATTTTTTGATTCATGATGTTGGAAAAAGAGTGTGCTGTAATAAAGAAAGAACAGCATAAGCCCTAGGCAGCTCTCAAAGCCCTCTCCTCCCAAGGGTTAGGCTGTGGTATACAAAAGAGAAATTCAGTTTGACAGTCCTGGAAAAAGTATGCAGAAACAAACACAAGGAGGCCTATGTTATATGAAGCTTCTTAGAAACATTAGAGGTGTGTTTAATATGGCTTGATTGAACATAAAGAAAGGCAATTTAAGCATGTTTTCTTTACAGATTTCTCTGGTGACTTGGGAAAGTTACACAGTGTCAAACTATTTTCTTCTGAAACAGAAATATCTCATTAGGTGCAGAGGCTGAATCAAATAAACTACAGATTTCAAACATTTGAGTTTTGAAAAGCCATGGGATAAAAGGAACTCCCACATTGATTGCAGAAGTAGTATTTTACCCTTTTCATTCCTCCTTCTAGTCCTGTATTCTAATGAATACCACAAACCAAGTTTAGGCTAATTTAAGAGTCAGCACATGGCTTCTCCAGTGACACTTTTTCTCCTCCATCTAGATGGTATTTGAGGACATTTTCTTAGTCTTTCTGTCATACTGCAGCCCAGTAAAAATTTCAGTTCAGGCAGCTCAGCCAGTCAGCCTGAGGTTCTGGACACATCCACTGCTCACAGTTAGCTCCACGGGGCTTGTGCAGTGGAAACTAAACTTTAGTGAAGCAGCACAGGGATGATCTGCCCATGGTGAGCAGTTCACGCATGATAAAACTAATGGTATTATGAACATCCTACATCCAAGCACCCGGCTGACATAACGCTTCCCCACAACATCAACATTGGAGGTACTGCTTGTAGAGGACACAGGAGAACACAGTGATATTTGGGAGATGGGGGATGCTGAGTAGAAATATCGCAATAGGAGTAATGAAGGAAGGCAAAAAAACTCCTATAGGACTGGAGTAACAACGCAGAGGCCCCCTTACTGCTTTATAGTACTACTTCTTGGTAGTAAAGCTGTGGCTATATTGTTTACCTTTTCTGTGACTGCCTCTCTTGATACGTGTGATTAATGCACTGTACCTAAGCATAGCTTCTAAGATGAAAGTAAGAGAGGAAAATGATTTCATGATTTTTCATCTGATGACAAAATACTATATGGTAACAGAACAGTTTAAAATGGCTGATCTAATGTTCATGGTATTAGGAATGAACCTCTCTGTCAGGAATACAAAGAGAATGAGGCACAGCTCTGTGAAAGCACCAAGGCCGAAGCAGAGGAAGACAGACATCTGTTGGATCTGGCACTGTGGCTTTATTCTGTCTCACCGCACGTATATTTTCTCACCACATATAAGGAAACTTAAAACGCAAATAAGTACGCTACCCTGTAGCAACAATATTATACATAATCCTGACAAAGAAAGTAACACATATTCTCCATTAAAAAATAAAGTTTGTATACTTTAAGGGCACAAAGAAAAGAAATCTTTATTTATAAAGAAGTAACATCAGGTCTTGAATGAAAAATACAATACATTTCAGCACATGTTCCGTATCTTTTTCTTCTAGCCATACAAAAACTAGGTGCCTAGCGTAGTCTGGCTATATAGGCTTCTACATTAGCTTGTTGACATAAACATGTGTGATATCTTTTTTTTCTGAACATATACTTTAGGATGAAGTAAACTGCCTTCTGGAGATGTCTATCTCACACTGAACTAAAGATCAGGCATTCAACTTTGACCAGATACGTAACTTTAAGATGGTTAGGGTTACATGAGATAAACTCCATTCTAAGTGTATGCAAATTCTAGTGAAGTACAAGAATTTTAAAACTCTTACCTACCTTGTTTTATAGATCTGTACTATGCTCCTTGAATCCCACACCCTTATCTCTAAGAAATCGTTATTTTCACTCATACTATGTGAGGCATGGAGAATTTGGTCTATATTTATGCAATAAATAAGAGGCAATCCTCTAAAGCCAGCAAAAAATAAACACATTTTCTTTAGATAATCTACTGTAGTGTTATAACACTGATAACTCCAGATCATCTCTAAGAATTAGAACTACTAGCTACATTGTTTGAAGAGAGGCCAGGTGGGCAACAGTAATAACTTGCTTTGTAGTCTGTCAGGTGAATTTTATAGTAGCTTCTGTCTGGACTGTGGAAGCAGTCTAGTGAGCATCTGGCAGCACAGTAATAATCAACAGCAATACACTGCTCAAAGAATTGAGCCTGCATTGTCCTGCAAGCTGAATCACAACTGGATTAAGTTCTCTCTTCAGCAGACAAACAGGTTAGCAACTGATTGATTTGGCATACGCCACATCCAAGTAGTGCAGGACAGGGAGTAGCACTCTGCTTCCAGTCCTCCAGAAGGATCAGGAGCCCAGACTTTGAGTGCTTTGGACAACTATTGCTGCTCAGATCAAGGACGGTTTCAATTAGCAAAACGCACCATTTATTAGTGCAGAAATGTATTCTTCAGCTAGGAACAGAAGCTGTGGGGTTTTTTACTAGAAATTAGTAGGTTGGCATAAAGCAAAACAAAAACAATTTAAAAAAAAACTTTAAAATGCATATGTTACATACTAAATTTATGCAACAAATGTAGCAACTGACTAGTGTCCAGATCAGTGAATTACAGAGTTGTGAGAAGACCCTGTAATATGTTCTTCTCCACCTTCATGTAACGGTTAGAGGTCACTGCCTCTGGCAGCTACTCTTGATTAAATACAACATTTTTAGCTTATCATCTGCTTAAGTATTATCTTCAAAATAAAGTTCCAAATTAAGAAAACCTTGCTTACACACATGCAAAAACAGCATGTTTTTTTGTTTCTAATACATGTAAATGCTTGTCTGCAAGAACTGCCACAGATTTTTGTCACGCAGATGCACTGCAAAGCTTAGTTAGTAAAGTTTAAACTCTTCATATACTCTGTTTTGAGTTGACTGCTAAGATTTAAAATCGTGGGCTTTTTCTCTGTTGTTGTCTGTGTTTGCTACATGAAAAGGACACTTTCTATCCTGGGGAAAATGGATGAACAAAACAAAGGGAATAGTCAAAAACCTATTGCTGCATTATATGCACAACAAACATGGAAATTTGGAAAGATTTATATGTCAGCTTGACAGCTAGTGTGTGGCTCTGCTAGTGCGGAGCTTCACGTATTTACTAAAGCCAGAAGGTGGCATCAAAGACTCTCTAACATTTGCAATAGAAAGGCCTGAAAGCACACAGCTGAAAAACCTTTATTTCTTGCTAACAGGTAAAATAATGTAAGCATGGGGAGTCACTGCCCCTTTATTAGTGTTAGGAATTTAGGTTAGGCAGATTTCTGGACAGCTGTCCAGAGATAGGATCTAAATTATTATGACTCAAGTCAGATAAATAACTTTTTATGAATCATTATGAACAAATCGGCTTGTTTGTCATCAGTAAATATATAATACTGTCCTAATATCAGTAAATGTATTTATTACCCATAAGAGTTCAGTGAGTCACCTTGGCAAACATAACAACATAGACACTATCTGTGCACATTATGTTTCACTGGTGCTGTCCATCTTGGCTATTGGTCACCTAATCGGGGTTTTATCACTCCTCAAACGGATTTTCTTCTCTGTCTTACTCCTGAATAGTCCAGAAGTGCAAAGTGCCTTCTCAGTAGTAGCACCGAGTCAACCTGTCCTTGGTTATGACAGGCTGTACTAGAAGCAGACTGGACGGATTGGGTTTGTGGAGAGCAATGACGACCTTCCTCATGCTACCAAAGTTTAGAGAACTGTGAAGGAGGCGAAGCACACAGAAGGAGGAGTACTGGTGGGATGACTTGCTTGCACATGCCACAGACTGAGGGACAGAGGTGGAGGGAGCCAGGTGAAAACTGGTTAATTTTGTTTGTGAAGAGCAGTGTTACCATGCGGGCAGAAGGTATAGTTAACACAGTTCCATATTATGACATGTCTACTAAAATTCATACAATGTTTAGAGTTTAAATAACTTCTTATATAAAAATTACATTTCCAAAAGTAATGGTCTGCACAGTAAAACAAATTATGTTCATTTTTTAAGAATACAGCTGTTTGCATTTTTAATATTCAGCTGCCTTCTGTATCCAGATGTTTTGTTCATATCATCTCACTACTGAAATAATATTCTCAACTAGAAAACCTTACTGCAGTGCTGGCAAATAATGTTTGATGCTTTCTTCCTAGTATTTATACTGATATCTTCCTCACTCTGGCAGACCAGATGATTTTCTACTAGCCAACAAAAGTTGGCTCAAATATGTTCGGCAAAACTAGTTAAACTACTATTGAAGTTCTTCCTCTGATTTTTCTTTGAGGTGCAGTAATCAATCCATTTCCTCAGCACTGAGCTGCCAGTCTCAATGAATTCTATTTCTGCCTTTATGGACAGAACTTCCCTTTCATCTTCATAGTCTTGTGTAGACTGTGTCATCACCTCACTGAACTCAAATATAATATAAATTAATTTAAATCCACACCTGATGTATCACCTTAAATAATACATTGATAGTTAGTTACTTCTCCACTACTTCTGCTTTTGACTATTGTGGACTTCAAAGCTACAGTGTTTGCTTCTTCCTTCTTTACACAAATTCAGAAGATAAATAACACAATTTATCTATGATAATCCTGAAGCATCATCAATCACATTATACCTTCTCTGAAATGCAAATCTTCGATTCTGCCCTCAGATCTGTCCCATATCTCCATGCTGTGTTCACCTGCTGCCTGATTTACTGTCTTGAATTTTTGAAATTGTACTAACATCACTTCATAAAACTTAACTAGAAAGCTGTGTGGGGTATAAGGTGGTATAATACATACTTAAGTTTTGCAGTTTCCAAGTTTATTTTATTTTTCTTCTTAGAGGATCTTACTAACTGAAGAGTTTACAAATTTAATACAAATTTTAGGGTGTGTTTTTCACTCTATTTTTGTGTCTTTTGAAGACTGAGGTATACCTGAGCAAAACTTATTGACAGGAATACTAAAGCTGGCTGCCTACCTGCTCCTTTTTCTAAGTTCATCCTTTTACTTTTGGTTATCCTCTATACCACTGTATTAATTCTTCTACCTTTTTTGATATTAGCATCATTTAGATATTTTGAATTGTTTACCATGTCCTACTCTTAGTCATTCCTTAGCCAAATTATTCAGGTTTCTTCTAGCGTTCCACCACACAACAGGTCTCTCTCTTCATCATTTTTATATTGCTCTTCTGACCACTCTTCAGCTGCTCAGTGTCTTTCTAGCAAGGTGGTGCTCAGGACTGAGCCTCATAATGCTAGGATTTTGAGGTATTAAGTGTATAGTTACTTAGAGCAGTGTATTTTGCCTGCTCTAACTCATGTGCGTCCATATAAAGAGCTGAAATGCAAGGATTAGAGAGCTGCAGCCCATCGAGGAGGAAGCAAAGGGCCATCTGCATTCCATTCTTCAGCAGACACGTGGAGAAAGCTCGTTCAGGCAAGTACCTGCTTACCCTGCATTAGGCACCACACTTGCAATGTCAGTTATTAGGTATATCATCAGATAATAACATATGGTAAAGCATGCTTTTTGCAATTATTTCAGAACAAGCATGAAATGATGAGGCAGTGAAATATAATATTGGCTGTGAAGTAATTATTTGGAAGCATTTCAAGAAAAACTGAAGGAGTGGTATTGTCAATTTTAGTGTTATAAGTCTGAGTTTGGTGATACGGTCTAAAAGAAACATTCAGACCAGCTCTTTTCAAACAGGTCTTTTGGATTATCAGCTTTCTCCAACTGTATTGTAGTTTTCTGAAATCCCTTGTCAGCAAAAATGCAACCCACTGACCTTACTGGATACTTTTTGAATTCTCCTTAGATTTCACAAAGAGCTTAAGAGTATCATCAGCAAAGAACCAATATTTTCCTCACCTGCAGAACTACACTAGAATACCTGAAATAATATTTCTTCTCTGCATACATGAGGTTGTCCCTCTGATATCAGATGCCAGTGTGTGGCTACCAACGATAAATGCTAGCTCATTATGATGGCCACTCTCAAGGGAAGAAAATCAACTGAGTTACTGTAGTGGTTGACTGTGGCTGGCCATCAGGTGCCCACCAAGCTTCTCTACCACTCCCACTCCATCAACAGGACAGGTGAGAAAATACAATGAAAACCTCAAGTTGAAATAAGGACAGGAAGATCACTGAATATTTACTGTCATGGGCAAAATGGACTTGACTTGGGAAAAAAAAAAAATTAATGCCAATTAATAAAAGAGTGGGATAGTGAGAAATAAGAACAAAACTAAAAAACACCTTCCCCCCGTACCTCTCTTCTCCCTGGGCTCAACTTAACTCCCAATTTCTCTACTTCCTTCCCTTGAGTGGCACAGGTGGACAAGGTATGGGGGTTGTGTTCAGTTCATCAGGCATTGTCTCTGCTGCTCCTTCCTCCTCATGCTCTTCCCCTGCTCCAGCATGTGGTCCTCCCATGGAAGACAGTCTGTCACAAACTTCTCTAATATGGGTCCTTCCCTCAGGCAGCAGTCCTTTACAAACTGCTCCACTGTGGGTACTTTCCACAGGGTGCAGTCCCTCAGGAACAGACTGCTCCAGCGTGGGTCCCCCATGGGGTCACAGGTCCTTCCAGAAAACCTTCTCCAAAGTAGGCTCTCCATGGTCTTCAGGTGGATATCTGCTCCACCATGGACCTCCATGGGCTTCAGGGGAAAAACCTGCTTCACCATGGTCTTCACCAGCAGGGTGCACCTGGAGCACCTCTTCTACCTCCCTTTTCACTGATCTTGGTGTCTACAAAGTTGTTTCTCTTACACTTTCTCATTCCTGCCTCTGAGCTCCTCTTGTGCAGCAGTTTTTTCCCCTTGTTAGATACATTATCCCAGAAGTGCTACCACCACCACTGACGGGCTCAGCTTTGGCCAGTGGCGGGTCTGTCTTGGAGCTGGTTGGAACTGGCTGTATCAGACATGGGGGCGGCTTCTGGTGTCTTCTCACAGAAGTCACCCTGCAGCCCTCCTGCAACCAAGACCTTACCTTGTAAACCAAATACAGTTTCTAAATTTTTTTCTCTGAAAATACCGTGATGGATTTTAAAAATGCAGTCAGATGGGGGGTACAGGAGACAGGGAGGCACACTGTTATTTCTCTGAACTTTATCAATTCAAATTAGCCATCTAGTCTAAACTACTCATTAAGTTAGCCTCTGCAGTTAACAGAGACTTATATCTCTATAGACCCATTTATCCTATCTTAAGATAAACATCTAAGATTAGTAGGATAACTCTTTGCAGCTGGTCTGTCTCTCTGTTGACTTTTGGACAATTAGTTTAGACTAAGAACTTGACCTCTAGGCAGACAAATTTACATAATTTAAATACCACCTGTAAATATTTGAGTCTTTATTTAAAAAAAAAAATACAGGTAGAAAGTGTCTATTTCTAACATAAAGAACAGAAAGAGAGCAAAGGTGGAGGCCCTCACATTGCTGACACTCTAGGACGTAATATCATCACTTACATTACTCATTACTTACTTTCTTCAGAAAGGTAAAACTACCTCTTTGAGGTTGATTAGCCCATTTAAGTAGATTAACTTTATCAGTGTTATTGAAATAAGTAGGAGCTCCAGTTATGTGCCAGAAATTTGTACTGTTGGGACCTATGCAAAGAAGATCTGAGATCAGTGCAAACCAACCAAGAGCTACAGGAAGTAAGAGAAGAGGGGGGAATTAGCAGGGCAAGAAAAAATGAAAAACAAGAAGAAGACTAAGAAATTAATGTCGCCTTCTGAGCATGACAAGTTATAAACCAGTGTGTATCAGGTGCAGAAACAGGTCTACATTTCGTTTTCAATGGTTATACCTTGAAACAACCACTTTAGACAATATGGGGACCTTTTTTTTTAGATGGTTCACTTCTTTCCAGTGTTTGTTGATGTGATCATTTTATCTTCAAAGTGAAGTGATGGCACCCTATTACAAGATGAGCTGAGACATCAAGAGCCATGGACAGAGGAGAAAGGTTGAAATATGGATCTTACAGCACATTAATTACTAGGGGTTAAAGAATGTGATAGGATCTGAAGTGCAAAAAATTGATTACAACAAAGCTGTTGACATACATCCATTTGCTTTATTCCCAGGCCTTGAAATTCCTCTCCCTCAAATTTCAGCAGCCTGAGGGGAAATAACATTTTTTTCCTGTAACAATGGGACTATTTCAGCCATTTCAGGGATGCTGGGATTAACCTTCTTGGCATCTGTGAAGCATGCTGGTATTTTTCTGGGTTGTATATAAATGTTGGGGTCTAATCCCGTCTAACTGAGCAATGATGAATAGCTGATACCATCTGGCAGTTTTAGAGAAACTATGTCAGCAGCTTGGTCTGCTGAGATGTACACAGTAATCCCTTATTTTTGGAAAGTTCTTTTGATAAAGCCCAAAACCCTACAGCAACATCAAATGAAACTTTGCACTGGGTTGACAAATTCACCGGAATTGGTGTGACTATGCCCATTGATCATTTTCCTGAACACTTTAATCCTGCAAGAAATATTACAATTCTGCCTTCATCTGTCTTTCATGAAAGCAGTTTTGCAAAGAGTCATCCATCTGCTAGTCACCTGTATGCCTGCTCCCTTTGAGCAAACATGCAGAACGTTACTACTGAAGGATGAGGCACTTATAAAGAATTATAGCAAAGGTACTTTTCTCCTTACAACACTGACAGTCTTAGGAAAGATGCTTTTAAACAGGCCTTTATGGTTGTTGGAAAGATATAAGTTGGTATCGGGTTGGTTTTTTTTTTTCCCTGGTACTCTACCATGACAAGCATTCTTTTGGTTAAATAATGTCATTCATGTATCACCTTAGTGACTGCATGCTTTGCCTAGCTAATGTTCAGTCATTCCTGTAAGTACACATAAGAGGAAACTGCATATACTTGCACACTCTGCGATTGCTTATCTGGAGTTCAAGTAAGGTCAAAATACGTGCATGTCCCATGGGATATTTTTCCCTGGCCAAAAGAAGGGTGGTATTTCATTTCACATGGGCTCCAGAGATGAATTTTGTGATTGAAACACCATCATATTTTCAAGCTGAATAAGCGAAAAACCAACACACATTTCTAAGTGTTCGTAAGGGATTTTATAACCATATCAGAACTTATGTAAGTCTCCTATTTTTTTTATTATATACAAGACCACAGAAACTGTTTCTTTTGGAACTAGGGCATCCTTCTGCCTAATCACATGCCAAAGGTGTTTTGGGAGTTGGAAGAAGCATGATAAACCTTGGTGGTGTCTTCATTTGTGTGTGGACTGAAAGGAGAAAGTGCAACTGTGCATGACCACTGTCCCTTGATTGTCCAGACCAGAGACCTGGACAAAACATATCTGCCATCTGCCCAGTGAGCCTGTTCTGTTAGGATTTCTTTTGGGTTTCGTGGTTACACATAGACTTGTATCTGGATGCTATTCAGATGCAACAGTTTTACATGGTCAAATAAATAAAAAGCCCAAGAACCATAAAGAATTTATACAGTCAAGACTGGTATCTAGAAATAATTGCTTTTGCAGTGTCTTGGGGTTTGATTTTTACAAAAATGAAAAAATCATAAACAATCTGGAAAATTTATTTAAAAACAAGAATTAAACCTATTTTCCCCTAGAAACTTGCTGCGAGATAAAAAGAAATAAAATTAGAATACCATTAAATTCTAGAAATTATGATGAAAGTGTAAATTAACCAAGTTTTGACTGGAAAATAAAATCAATTATATGAAGTTCTGAAGTGATGCACTGGTGCATTAAATACATCTTAAATTGCACAAGAATGAATGATTTTAATTTCTTTTCAGCTGCTTCCTTCTCCAGGCAGCACAGCAGATGTTAGCTGATGCTCTGTTTTACAGGCAATACTTGTACTGCTCTAGCATAAAAATCTTGGACTATGAAGCTCAGCTGTCACCCTAAACAAACATAAATCTTTTTAGTGGCCACAGGATTTCCACAGCACAGTGCACTTCACTATTGCTTGCATGTTTGAGACCCTGGGACATACGAGACAGCTTCTTCCTACCTATATGCATGGCACAAGCAGAGTGCGATACAGAGAGACTGGGCGTATGCTTTCTTAGAGGACTGACCATTTGTTACCTGATGAAAGACAGCATCTGAATTTGAGCCTGTTACTTTATCCTGTTGCTCCACCAGAATTAAAAACTGCAGATTAAGGGTAGCCAAAAGATATTTAATGTTTTCACTCTGTGGTAAACTCCCGAGAACTAGGGGCAACAAGAATTTAAGTCTTTTCATGCTCATTATGAAACATTTAACATGAAGTCTTGTTTTAAAATCCGTATTAAGAACAAAGGCAGCAGGAATCAGAGAAAGCGATAGTCAGAAACTCTGAAACAAAGAAGAGAATTAACACAGCTGTTAGGAAATTTCCTTATTTCAATAAAGGATCACGTTCAGCATTTCAAAGCATCATAATGTGGAGAAACTTAACTTCATGTGCTCATTTTTGCATCATTGCTAAATAAATTCTAGTTTGATTCTAGGTAATATAAGTAGACAAGCAACTATTGTGATTACCCAGTGCATTAGTACACTTGCAGCTTCCAAGAATCTAAGATTCAGAAATAAGGCACAGCACAAGGATGACAGACTCAAGAAGTATTGATAACATTTCTGCTTGCACAAATGTGTTCGCAAAAATGGCACCAACTTTATCGGCAGAATGGGTTTTGTGGTGCCAATGTTTGTGGCAGATCATCACGGGAATTCTATACAACTCTGGTCTTGTTCCCAGTGTGTGGTAACAGTAAGTAGCTCAGATATGGTCTCAGTAAGAATGTTTCTGTTGTATATGTATATTCTATTTACTTCTTTGTTAGCTTCCACTATTACAAGCTAGTAGTATCCACTGACGCACACCAGTAAGATTGGATGAGCTTTTAAACAAGTGGTGGCAAAACCTTTTATGTCACATCAAATGCCACTTTGTGCCACGCATGCCAGTTCTGACATACGTGCCACCAGTTTGCCTTCCCTTTGCTCTCTGTGATCTAAAAACTGGGACAGGCTTAGATTATGTAGAACAGGATAGATCAGAACAAGGTCAGATTAATTTGTTGATGAATGAAGGTAAGGCTTGTGTATTAATTAGGATATTATGCACACATTTATACAGATTGTTTCCTGCTTCTGTGATGTTTTCTATGTAATGCTAGTCAATGATTTTACTGTTTCAGAACCTTTCCTTCTTCTGTTCAAAATGCAAATTAAAAAAAAATAAAAAGGTGCTAAACTTTGTGGGTGGAGAGAAAATCTTGACAATGTGAGAGAAGAATACCCTAAAGGCCTCATAATCAGTGAGCAGATAATGCAAATTTAAAATGTTTTAATAAAAAGCTGTTGAGTATTAAATGTGTTTTTTCAGTTGAGGGCCTTCTCCAGGTGTGTTTGACTCCTTCGGGTTGCCAGTACTGGATAGGGTTGCTCTTACGCTGCTAACTGATTACACAGCTGCTACAAAATGGCTAAGGCCAGAAACTAATTTGGTGTTGCAAAAGTGCCTAGGTTGGCATGAGTTCCACTATCATCAAAATTACAAATCTGTCTACCTCATGCACTCGTAATTGAGGCAACCGAAGGCATTGTTTTGCCTTGGTTTCTGGAAATCCCATGTATGCAGAAGGCTGGGCCCTGTGTTGTACTCTGTGCTAAAAAACATGGCATAGAGAACAGATTCTGGGGAGTATCAGCACATGGCATATGGCTGGGAAACTGATCCTTTATTTTTTCCTTAGGGCATAGACACTCTTGGTCTAGTTTCTCTACCGTGTGAGCCTTGAGTACCCTGGGAAAGAAAGGTGCCAAGCCCAAGCACCCCAGTCTATAGGTCGGCTCCTCCAAACACCAGCCTGGCTCTGCAGTGTTCAAGCCAGCAGAGCCAAGGTAGGGCACCCCCACCCCATCAAGCACTAAAGGTCTCTGAATTCTTGCAGGAGGCTATTTGCATACATTGGGCATGACTCTACCCCCTGGTAAAATAGCGCTCTTGTGGATAAAGAAACAATTGACATTTTGCACTGCTTTTCTGGCTTTCCCAATCTCTTCAGCGGTTGGAATGGGTGAGCAAAAGGCCATCACGGAAGGAGACAAATAAATCAGAAAGGCAGGCCTAAGTGAAAAGGAGGAAAAAGGAAGGGGGAGCAAAGGTTGGATAGGTTAAAGAATATAGCCCCATGAATTTTCTAATTGCCAGATTATTAGAGAGAAAGCAGTTCTTTTTTCCTACCCTCAAACCTTGCCTGTGGAAGTTTCCCATACAAAACCAATGTTCTCTCTCTTCATATCTCATCATCAATGAGGCTTTAAGCCAAGGTCCATAAATCTAAAACTGCCTTAAACCAACACGTTTTCCATATATCCCCAAGAATCTACATTTTACTCCATGTTTCCATCTTTATTTCTGTATTCTACTGTGTCTGCATGGGGGAGGCGGGAGAGGATGGGGACCTGTGTGAGTATGGACTCAGATACTGAAAGTCTGCTTTCAAAAGTTTTTGCAAGTCTGAAGAGTTTATATGTAAACCGTGTTGCATTTGATTTAGGTGAATGCAGCAATGGAAAGCACGACAACCAGAGGTGGGCTTGCAGTACATGCAAACATTTTGCAGCTTGCTTTCATTCAGCTCTTATGCTAAATTAGCGAAAATCTGGAATCACGCAGATTTCAACCTGGAGTAACAACACAAGGAAAGCTCCAGGATACTGAGTGGATTTGTACAGAGTATGCCACTGTGCAGGCTAGCTTGAGGTAAAGCTCTCACGGTTACGATGCACTCTGTCTGTCTGTAGTACAGTGGATTTGGATGGTTCTCTGGGAGTTTTTACCTTTTATGTAAGCCTATTAAATTGAGTTTGCTCAAGTGCTACTAGTAATGGGGACCAGCAGATACATAAGACACATAATTAGTACCTTATATATACAACTCCTGACTGCTGTACCCACAAGTATGGTCCCATATACCATCCCATATCTCACAACTCAGTGCACAGCCTATGTGGTTAGGAGTGCTTTTTTTTTTTTTCAAATACTGAATATTTAACACAGTCCAGGGAGCTCTGTTCAAAACGTATCCTGATAAATGGCAGTTTGGGAAGCAGAAAAGCCGGTTTTAGAAGATTTAATCTTTACATGAAGTGTCTGAAAATAGACCTTGGCCAGAGTGTTTAGCACCTTCCTCACCTCTCTGCTTGTGTGAAGTCATAACGAAATATAAAATTTTGCCAAAAACAGAGGCATTTTATCATGTGTAATTCAGAGACTGTGGTGTCTGCATAATCATAAGCAGCTTGGGTGGACAAAGGAAAAATTAAATGTGTGAATGGATTTCTAGAGACAAGGAGATTTTTCTTTCTTTCTCTTGATGGACGCTGGAAAAGTAATATTTCTTAAAACCCTTTTTTTTTCTGCAACACTGAAATTCTACTTGAGGAAAAAGCATGCAAAAATCTGACAACAAAGAAATGAATCTGTGAGTCTGCTTCCACGCACGTCTTCTCATTTATTGCTTCCACTTTAAACATGTTCTTTTCTTGCAGATTTTTTTCAGGAGTCATTTACCTGCAAACACAGCCCAGGTACATGAATTATGTGATTAAAACCACTGATAGGTTTTGTTTGTGACTTGTCTGCGATTCTGTGGAATGTAGGTATTTTACTGAATAAGGCTAATTGTTACGGTTAGATGCCAATGCTCTGCAATGCAATGCAAAGCTTTTCAATAGCAAACTGTAACTGAGCTGTCAGATGATAATAAAAACATTAAAGTACATTGAAAACTGTGGAGGAAAAGTCTTTCCTTTCTCACTTGACGTGTTCTGAAATGCGGTTGTGGAAGTCATTCAGGTCTGAGCATTCATGCATGCACACTGGGCTCAAGATTCACAATTAATTCCCATTTCCACCTCCCCCACAGCCTGGGCTATCCGCCGTGTTTGTGCAGTTCGACATTGGTTCATAGCCTCAGTGTTGCTCGGTGCCGCCGGGCTGCAGCGGCAGAGTACTTGACTTACTCTGCAGCCCTGTCTGACATGGTGGGTATGGAGAAGGAGAAAGGAGCTTCAGTGCTGTGCTGGAGCCAGCAGCTCTGAGACGTCGCTTAGCCCTCTGTGTTCAAAGGACCCCATCAGTTAAGAGTGTCCTGCTCTTCAAAAATGGCACCCAGCCCACAGGCCCCAGTGACGACCACAAATGCAGAATGAAGGTGATTGAAAAGCCTTAATGAGAGGTCTGTGCCTTGCTCTGGTCAAATCTTTTCTCACAGCAACTCTAAATGACCTGTTTCATCTTTATTTGTTGCAGGCTGTTGCTGTCTCTAGTAAAATGAGGAAATATGCTTGAAGTGCCCTGTGTTTTCTGACCCACAACTGTGCTGTCCTGCTCACCAGAAGGAAGGAACTCAGCATCTGATTCTCACGCTCTGACTGCCCAGATCTTTGGGAACCCATAAATATGTTGAAACACATTAATTCAATCCATACTATGTTAAAGACAATACAATTATGGCAAATATTGTAAATCAGTTTAGGGACATAAAGTCCACATTCATTTTAACCCTTGGCAATTTTACGGAGTTCACGTTGACTTCAAATCATAACTTTTTTCAGTAAAAAAAGATCTTCATTTCCTATGATAGCAGAGCTTTTCTTAAGAAGCAAACTATGGAGCAGAGAAGTGTGCAATTTGCAAAGAAGCCATAAAGAACTTCGTTTCCACTCTCAGCTGAGGAAAGTGTTCGGAGTTATGCTATACAAGCTCAGAGTCAAATGCCCAAAGACAGAGCTGAAGCTACTGTAGTTGTACCCATACCATATAATGTTGAATTTGACCTTCAAACTATGCACAGAAATATTCATAAAAAANCAATAAACCCCTAGCTTTGTGGAAGACTGAAAACTGCCTGATCATGGTAATTACAGACCACACATCATGTCTTCATTCCCATTCAAAAGAAAGATTTATTAACAAAGTGATCATGTTTCAATAAAGACAGAAACAAATCCATTTCATGTTTTATGTCCTTCTTCTTGTTTTATGGCCAAAGGTCCTGTGGGGCAGGAATTTTTCATGCAAAAAATTAAAGCTCATGCAAGTTAATTTGTCCTTTGGACAGACATCCTCCTTCAGTCCTCTCTGAGAAACTTATCTGAGTTGCTGAGGTGACAAACATTTTGGTTTGCCACAGGTTACACGTACAAACTAGAAATCTCATCCACAGTTGTTTGAAGCTAATAGGATTTCTTCTCCACTGGATGTTTGCTCAGGCCATGTGATAGAAGACACCAAATCTCCATGAGGGAAAGTTATTTCAGACTGGGGGAATTTGACTGGCCTTGCTGTTTCTCATTCTGAGAATCAAGGACATCATCCTGTGACCAGGAAAGCGTCTCTTACTCCCAAGCATGTAGTGACAGTACAACTTAACAATTTATGAATTACACTTGAGTGAATCAGAGTAACTTCACTCAAGTCAGTGAATGTGCATGAGGAGACAGAAACTTTCTGTATTTTTCTTCATATGCTTTGATTAGTACAATACAAGTGTCTGAGATGGGATTGATGTAATATGACTTTGGTCATCTGCAAGTTAAAGCCTCTGTGGTGGTAATAAGCCCACAGAATAGGATATGTAAGTGCCTGCAAGATGATAATGAGTCCAAGCTCCCCTCGTAGGTACAGGACACCTAGTTGTTACCATCAGTGCAACCTAGAGAGCAATTCAGCTGAGTAGTCACTACTTCAGGACAAATTTACGTGTTCCCAAGACTTCATTGACTGTATTGGTGAGATTGTCCTTGATTATGATGAGCACTTAGCCTCCTGGCATACATGTGCAATGATATTAGACCCCAAAATACAGGTGTTTTGGCCCATCAGCTGGTCCCTCTCGGGGTTAACTCAATTTTTCTTAAAACCAGAGGGTTCAAACACAAAGAAAAACAACCCAGAGGTACCTCTATTGGTTATAAAGGAAACAGGCATGGCTTAGCCTTGACAACGGATTTTTGAAAAGCTACAGTTAGGTGAACTGAATCCTAATGCCAAATATTTATAGAAGTTTTGAAAATTGGATGCTTGGGGGCAGGTAGGACTAAGAAAATGATGTCCTAACAACAACAGCCCACAGGGCTTCTCTGTTACCAGCGTAATTTCCACTTCCAGCTGTCAACTTGTCTGCTCGCACGAAGACAAGTTTACGATGGCTCTGTTCCCTATTGTCAGCGAAGCCACAGGGCAATACAAAATGCTTTGGCACGGGTCAGGCTGGTATGCAGGACAGCTGCCGCATTGCCCCACCCCACAGCCTAGCAAGGCACTTCTAAGATTCTCTCACTTTGAAAGAGCCTGGTCTCTACTGCCTCCCACTCATACCCTGCCAGCCGCCTTCTTCCGCGCTGCTTTTAGCAGCAGCTGTGATTAGTGTTGTGCTGTCAGCCAAATACCGCGCACACCAGCAGGGATCACCCAGGCAGAGCTGCCAGCTCTTGGCATCCAGAACCCCAGTTACTGGCACACCTTTTTTGTTACTGATTTACCAGTCTGCTTTCTCTCTTTCAGAGTCTTTGGTGGTTATCCGGACTCTATAATGTAAAACGGGGGGAAAAAAAATGTATTTCCATGTATTATAATAGTGAAGCTTTCCTCTCTTCTGCTGCGTTCTATAAAATAATGTGTCTGATTCTGAACTATGCTATGCTGTGCTATTTCTGGCACTTTGGGCTAAGTTTGGACAAAGTTACATGTGATCTACAAGCAAGAAATAACTTCTGGTTTATATTTGATTTCATCAGTAAATAATGTATCAAAGATTTTATGGGAATATATAAACAACACAGTAATATTTCTGATAGCAAAGAATTGTCTGGGATTTTAAACACTGCTGGTACGGAAATATCCAGCAGGTGAGTGTTAGGAATGAGTGTTATGCTTGCTCTCAAAGCCATTTTGAGTATTGTTAAAAAAAGTAACTAACTTTGAGAGCAAGTACAAAAGCCAGTCCTGATATTCATTGGCTAGATATTCCTGTCACGCCAACACTGTTTAAAACCATAGTGCTCGAACACGGTCTGTCAGAGTGGTGTTGTAGGAGAGAACAGGATTTTGGCTTGCTAGATTTTACACATCTTGGAGAGGCTCTCAGGCTCTCTTATGATAATAAAGAGTTACTCATCCCCTTTGATAACTGATATCAAAGGATATCAGGTAACAAATATAAAAAAAAAAACTTTTTATAGCATGATGGGACGTTACTTTTCAGACCTCTGTGTGAAAAGAGTGATGTTACACCAGTGACAATGAAAAATAACGGCTAAGGAATTAAGACATTCAAATGTCTTTTAAAATGACTTGAGGAATGGTTCATCTGTTTAAAAGCTAGTGTTTTCTCCTGAAATATACAAGTCTGTCTTCTGAGTCATTCGTAACTTTGCAGGTTATCCATAATTCTTTTGTACAGATCTTGCTAGAGATGGCTTTGTTGAATGTTACTAACAGGACAGCTTAAAATAAGAGGCCAAATTCATGCCATTCCCACTCTGTGAAGCCAGGTTTTACTTGGATACTTCAGCCTGTTTTGCACTTTTGCTTTCATGCCTTCTCCTCCATAGGTGCTAGTGACAGTAGGACAACTGCAGACTGGGCTCCCTCAGAGAAGTCCTATGAGACATGGGATAAGGGGCTCCTAATGCCTTGTCTGTGGAAATTATTTTAAATTTGCTGCCATCTATGGAGCCTGAACTGTCCTCTTGATGCCTCAGTTTTATTCCAAAACACAGAGTTAGCTAAGTGTTTAAGATCTTGCGACCAGGAGGAGAGATGGCAGTTACCACACATTACAGTGGATGCCACATTCCAACACACAAATCCATGCCGTGTCATAGAAAAGTTACAAACAAATTGTGAAATGAACTGCTTTCAAAATGCTGGTTTCCAGGAGTCCAGCTGAGTGGTAAAGTGTTTGTCCCTTTCCCCAGAACAGGCTTAATTTTATGGTCCTGCACACTCTAACTCGCTGGGTGGAGGATAGGTATCCACATTTACCAGTATTTCTTCTGCCCTTCATGTAATTTATCATTTCTGCTTCTGCCCCAGCAGTAAGAATTAAAAGTCCCATAGAACTGGCTTTTGTGGCATGTAAGCAGGCCACACTGTACGGGTGAGCCCAGGGACCCCTCGCCCTTCCTAGCCTGAACGATATTCCTTCTCTCCAGGGTCCTTCCAAGAGCACAAGTATGATCCAACCCCGTCCTACCCTGAGTACAGAAAAGCCTGTGAAATACCACTTGGTGTTGAATTCCAGTGGGATACACTTCAGATGTGAACTGTGTTCACTGTGTTCACTGTGTGAAAAGTACTCTTCAAGGACTTGCCAAGGACTTTTATTGCCAAGTTTTCGTTTGCACTTTTCGGGGGCACTGTGCATAAATGCTACTGCCCTTCACTAGGCAACTTGCAGCTGGGCTGTTAGGAGTAGGAATATTTCAGTGAAAGAGTGTATTTTTCTTCAGCTTTTTTTTTAAAACGGGATGAAGGCCTGGAGCACAGGGAAAAGCAGCTTCCTATTGATGATGGGAACGATAAGCCACTGTCACTGATGAGCTCAGCACGGAGCTGGAGCGAAAGGGCCTGGCTGCTCATCAGACTGAAGGTGCAAGGCATTAAAAGGGATTAAAACCAGCGCAGTCTCTGCCAGCCTAATCCACTTGGCACCAATGAGCTGTAGGGAGGCCTGGATGCTTTGTGCTTACGGCAATTATAAGGAGGCTTAAAAGAAAAGAAGTAGTCAGTTTAGTTGCTATGGAGGCTTTTGGTGGTAATTGTCTTTCATGATCCTCCCTTTTCCCCCTCCTTTCTCTTTTTTGTAATCGTTGATTAGAAACTGTGCTCCACTCCACTTTAATGCCCACGAAACATAGGAAGCCTTTATTTCACAGTGAAAAATCAGAGCTTTAGGGCAGTACAAGGGCTTGTCAATATGCCGTGTATGGTCAGAGCACTGCTGCAGCTCTACCTTTGCTCTGATTCTGCTATGGCAGGTCCAGTTTCATTAGGCAACAGTAACACTCCATGAAATTATCTGAGTGCAATTGAATCCCCATACCCTTTTCCAGTATCCAGAATGCAGTATACTATAATCTCAGGAAGGCAGCTTCCAGCGGTGGCAGATGCCCTATAAGGAGGAGGGAAAGAAAATCGTGTCTTCTACAGTGAATTTGTTACTGATGGAGACAATTTCTCTTCTGAATGTGGCTGATCCACCTCAGATGGCTCCTGATCCCAGTCATGTACTGGAGACAATAATGAAAGGCTGCTTGTGTCAAAAAGGAAAACATTGTTCTGTATAATCTATAGATAGAGACAATCTCCTCCTGGAAAAGGTCAGAGGAGGAGCCTAACTTTAGGTGTTCTTACTTACTTGGGGAACTATACCTGTCCATTGACTGAAACAAGGGCAGAGAGTTTACATTGCAGTCACCAGTAAGGAAACACCCAGCAGTGTCTCCAGGGAGAAATGTAAAAGCAGATTTTTTTTTCATCTGCAATCAGCAGTGAAAAAATATGTAATGGTATATCTATTGAATGGCACTTGTCTGCAAACATAAGGATTTTATTTTTTTTTTGAGCACTGGGAATTTGGTTGTCATTTTTTTCTTTATTATTTCAAGGCATAAACCCAAAGGGTGACATAGTTCGGACTGACTCCAGCACATATGACATGTGTGTTATTCCCTTAATTAAGCTGTTGCAAATAACTGAAATTGTAGTGTCAGTAGGGACAGGCCTGAAGTTGTGCAGTGTTTACTAAATGGTAATTTTGAGGGATTAATGTAACAGCCATACTGAAGACCTTTCCTCTTTTCACTTTTACTTCTGATCTTTTCTGTCTGAATAGAGTTTTCTGATTAAGTTTTTGAAGGGTGTAACACAAAACCAGTACATTACTCCTTCGGAGCAAGAAACCTGTTAAAATAAAGCATGGGATATAATGATTTGTAAGCTGAAAGGAAAAGAGAAAGACAACACAAAAAAAAAACACTACAAGCAAAGCCCCAGAGGCAGTTTTTTTAGAGGCAAAGCCATTTGTAAGGCTTTCATTTTTCTTTGCTTTTGGAGTAACCACGGTGGATGTGAAGATAAGAGATCATTAGACCTACATCAGTATGTGGCATAAGGGCTGCTCTTCTGTAGCACATCAAGCATGCAATAACCCGACCGAAATTCCCACAGAGTTTAAACAATAGCCTCCTGTTTGTAGCTGCCTCCGGTTCATTTACTAGAAAATGTATAACCTAAGTTTTATCTGATTCAGCTATAAAGACGAGGTGCTCAATATTTCCTGTGCTAAGTGGAGTTCTTTGATCCATTATCCTGCTAATTACCGACGGGGTTGACCTCTTCCTGGATTTAACTGTTCTTGCCCATTTTTTTCTGGCTCCCTGTATTTGCTTAATTAGACACAGCCATGAATGCTCCCACAGTTCAAGCCATCTTGAAGCACTTTGGCTTGTTTGTGTGGATCCTGCACCCTCTGAGTAGAGAGTCAGACTCACTCAAGGACTGGATTCAAAGGCTAGGGAAGTCAAGGGGAGACTTCAAGTCAAACGGCCAGACCCTAGCACAGTAAACAAAACCCAGCGTGAGGCCACAGAGAGTAACTGGAGCCAGGCCAATTTGTACAAGCGGAGAATTCGGCCCAAAAGTTTACCTTCTAATCTTCAATTCATAGTAGCATTGTTTACGCAATGGATGTAAGAAAGGCTGAATCCGGTCCTGTGTGAGCACTGTGTACACAACGCGCTAAGGACAAACATGTTTCATTGTCTTTGCACGATACCTGTGTGAAACTTTGCAAGGGAGCTTATTTTTCAGAATATTTATTGCTGCTTTTTAATTATTTGTAGACTTGTAGACAGCTGATCTGAAAGGGACACTGAGAGGTGGTATAGTCCCAGGCTCAGCCCCAGGGAACATGTGTGCCATTTCCGACATATATTTATCTACGCTACTTTTAAAACCATGATAGAGCCCCCTTTCTCCTTTAGCAATCTATTTCTGTGCTTCCCTGTGCTAACAGATTTTTCCCCCTTATGTCCGTGTCTCTGCAGCTGCAATATAGGCCCATCAACTGTTATCTTTCCATTGGATAGGGAGAATGATTTATTCCTTTCTTTTTTTGCAATATCCTGTTACATGTTTGAAAATGGTTATCATGGCTTCCTATATTCTTCTCTTCCTGGACTAAACAAACTTCTCTAAGTCATCTTTGCTTCTATCATCTACTCTGGCAGTGTGAAGGACAAATTTGTAGGATCTCAGTGGAGCAGAGCTTGGGCTGGACCGAATCACTTCAGTTAATGTGAAGGCCCTGTCATCTGCGGGAAGCAGAAATTGCTGCGCCTCTGCACAAGTGCTGAATGTCTGCTAAAACCTACAGCCTGTCTGAACAGTTGTCTGCCTGGCCGGCTGATTTTGATGGTAGTTTGTGGAGGAGCCACACTGCTTTCCCCTAATTTCATTCAGGCTCTGGCACCCCGAGGGGTGTAGGAAGGCAGAATCCCTGGTAGAAACACTACATCAGTTTGCACACTCTTAAAGAAGATGCATTAATGGGGAGAACTATACAGGCAGTGACCCCCTTAAAGCTCACCCACACTGAAGGACCAGACAGAGATGGAATCAGGCTCTTCCATGAGGGATGAACCCACGCATGTCAGCCCTGCGACCAGGAATTGGGATGGATTGTGTATTGTGTCATGTTTCACCTTAAAGACAGACTGTGAGAAGTTCTTCTCCAATTATATTCTGGAAGAGAAGATCTGAGATAGACCTGTTATGGCTAACTCTAAATTTTACAGGGCAGGGGGCAAAGTAGAAGCCAGGGAATGGAAGGGGAGGGCAGAAAGACCAAAATGCTTTTTATGACATTTTATTTTCTGCATGGTTATGTCCTTGATCTGTTTAAACACACTTAAGATGAGTATTTTCCTTTGAGAATGAGGCACAGACTACATGTTATAGAACATGTGTTTTTACTTTCATTAAAGATAACATTAATTTTCATTATCAGGCTTTCTTGGTGCTTGCAAAATTAGGTGTGAGTATTCAGTCCTCTTATTCAGTCCAGTTCCGTGTGCAAACTTGCGCTAGAGAAAAACTTTTCTCAAAGCTTGAGGTATATCAAAGGCATTATTTGAGATAGCAACATTGCTGAGGGTTAAAAATGGAGTGTTTTAACATCTTCAAAGTACTTCTCTGGTTTATTCTATCTCCACAATATCTCAAAGTGGAAGCACAGAAAGTTCATAGCTGGCCTCGGTCGGGATTTGGATTTTTTTTCTCTGACATCAGTGCAGAGATTATTTCAAATGCACTATTCAGTTTATTCATATTTTAGGGAACCCATGTGGCTTCTCACATCATGTGGTAGCTCTTTCTTTAGAAAACGACACCTCCTTTTGTGAGTTTTCCAAAGCTGGTGAAAAATTTCTGGAAAACAAAAAGCATGTCTATGATTTTACTGAGTGCCTGTCAAATGCTCTGAAAGACCCGCCAAGATGTGGGATTCAGGGGATGGGTCACTTCCACAAGCGACTTAATACATACACATCTCTTTTCATCCATAGATCTCAGTGCTTATAAATACAACATAGTCCCTTACAGTTCCCCTTGTTCATTTTTTTCTTCATTTCCACTTCAGAAATGGAGTATGTGTCATCATCCATGTGTTACCAACAGACAGTCAAATACTAGGCAAACTCCAAAGCTATACATCACAAATGTAGGTACGGCCTCTGCGTTCTCCAGTCTCCAGAGACCTTCCTGTCCCGGGGAATTTTGAATCTCAGACATTGACAACCTTCAGAAGATTTCAGAGAGAGTAGCATGTGCTTATCATCAAACTCTTAATTAAAATGTGCTATGGCTCATGGAACAGCTACAGATGTCTTACTGTGGCTTTGTGGGTCACAGGCACCCCATGAAATCACTGAGCCAGATGGTGTTTTCCTCTGCTAGTGATGAGTTGACAAAAACTAGTTGCCTTTACTTCTTCTAAACAAAAAAAAAGAAAAAAGCTATTTTGTACTTTGAAAGCACAGTTCACCAGAGTGTGTCATTAATGCTTCAACCAGATTAAGGAAGAGGTGGAATTCTTACATTTTCATAGATAAGGAAACTAATATGGAGAGTTGAGAGAGATGGTAACTGGATCCAGGGTACTCAGAGAAATAATGGCACTGCCAAACTGGAGTTAGGGCTTCTGGGACCGTATCTCACTAAAACAAAAGCAATGTTAGTGTACTGGCAAACATCTGAATATTTTTGTTTCCTAGTTGATAGGAATTTCTTTTGAAAATGATAAATCATAGTTTACTGCTGCAGAATTTCATAGAGAATGATGACAATAATGACAGACCTTAGGGCTACATCTTGTCAGGACCAACATTCCTGGCAGCACTGTCACGTCCCTTCCATTTATCTTTTCATTTATTCCGAGTTGTAATTCTCAAAATAGCATATGACAAAAAACACTCATCAGGTTCTCTATTTAGCTGAAAGCATTTGGGCAGCTGGCTTACTTTTTCTTTCCCAGATAGCGTCTTTACTCTTCTGTAGAGTTCAATGGGGGTATAATGTGAAAATATATCCATGGTACGAGTCGGCATTCAGATGAAGGATTTAAATATAGGCCTAAATATTCTTGCCTTAAGCAAGCAAATACCTCGAAACTAACTATACTCAGATGCTTCAAAATGCTGTACTTACACAGAAAATCTCACTGCTTTACTAAAGGTGTACAAGCAAAATATGATTGAGTGTGCTTGCAGGTCTCCACTGGGGAAGGAGTGGGATGGGCAGCTGTCATCATGCTGTTCTGACAGCAGAAGCCACATAATCTATCCAAGATTCAGAATGAAACTTTCTTTTTTTTTTTCAGAAGATATAATGAGAGTTTCTAATACTGGAAAAACTGTTACAAATATCCTTTTAAAAATAAAAATAGGACAACAAAAAAAGAAATAAAAGTAAAAATAAAAGTAAAAAGTAAAAGTAAAAATAAAAATAATAAAAAATAAAATTTAAACAAAAAAGAAATAAAATAAAAGTAAAAATAAAAATAAAAATAAAAATAAAAATAAAAATAAAAATAAAAATAAAAATAAAAATAAAAATAAAAATAAAAATAAAAATAAAAATAAAAATAAATAAAATTCCCCTTTCCTGCTCGCCAAGGAATCTAGGTGATGAAAATGAAGAACTGGAGTAGCCAAGTTTCAAAAAAAAAAAATTAATCTTGTAAGTAATACCAAAATATAGCAAGCTTTTCTGTTGATTAGAATGTTACAGTCCATGCCCAAGATCTGCTTAGGAAAAGATCCAGTGATTAAAAAGTGGGAACAGAGGTAGCACATCATGTAAAAAGTAGCATTACCTTTCCTGAGGCACAGATAACTGAGGACCAAGTTACCCCAAATCTTTACACACTACAGTTCTAAAAAATGCACAGATGTCTCTAGCCCCATCAGGTGCATGCAAGTCAGACAGAACAATCCAACTCATTTTTAATTGTGATTTTCTTTGTTTGTTTATTATGGTTTTTTTTTAGCATCTACCTGTCATGGCACTGTGAGGGACTTCAAGCTGAAAGGAAATGTTTGAAGGTCCTTATGCTGCTAATATTAAACCATCCTCGGAAATTTCAAACTGTAGAGATGAGAGTCTCCTAATTGCAAAGTCCTAGACCTGAGAAGGGCAAATGCTGAGTGAAAGCTCTGCAGGACAGATAAGGAGGCACTGAACTAACAGTCAGCCAGTGAAAGTAAGCATCGCTTGGTTATTTTCAGCTCTGAAAACAATAAAGCCACAATGATTAATACTACTCACAGAGTCAAGAAAGATCATGAACTGAGGTGTAGGAGAGGGAAAAACAATACTTGGAAAAAATGTTTACTTTTTATTTTATGTTCCAAACACAAGATTTGGAAAAGCAAGAAAGAGACAATCCTATTCTTTAAAGAAAATCCACAACAACAGCAAGCCTTAGGAATAAAATAGAACACAGTTAAGAAAGAGGAATGGAAATGTAAAAATGGGGGGGAAGAAAGTTGATAGGCATGAACTTCAATTAGAATCTAGTCATTGTGGGAACATGCCAAGAGAAGGAAAAACAGGTGAGTATAAAGAGTTTGTCAGTGTACTTATGAACAATAAGAAGGCTTTGAATTATTTTAATTATATCTAGAATAAAAGAAACCCTAGTAGTAAGGGCTTTTTTCAGCAATGGAAAGGGTGAAATTATCAGTAAGAGAGATACAGCAGTTGTGCTGAGAATACGTATGTTTATGTCATCTAAATAAAACTGATAGATTCTACTTCATCTAAGTAGCAGGAATTGCCTTAGCTTATGAATTTTAACATCTGAAAAGTGATGTTTCTGCCATATAAATTCTAAATGATAAATCAGCTTATCTACATTTGTATGATCAAAGTATTTAAGGAAATCACTATTATTCCCAAATAAAATAGAGGTCTAACACAAAAATAGTTCAAACAAAATAGAGGCTGCAAGTATGGTAAGCTTTTTTTAAAAAATTTATTTACTGAAATTAGAATTTTCCATTTCACACTAAGACTTGCATGAAACAGTGTCGTTTTTTTGGAATTGTGCAGTGAAATGAAAAGACCTTTCCAGCTTTGACGGCTAATGACGGAGCTTTTAAGACATGGGAAATGAAGGTGATAATGTAATGCGACAAGTCAACACCACATAAACCAAAGGGAAATCTTTGTTCTTTAAATTCTTTCTGCAGGGCAGCAGAGCTATTTTATTCATTCTCATATTGGCATCGCCCTTTCGGTTCGGGCTTGCCTCAAGTGTTACGAAGAAGACTAGACACCTGGGTATGAGGCCAAATAGGCTCAGCAGCACACAGGGAGCCTATTACTGTGAAGTAGTTGCATCTAATCTTTGTCCCTTTAAGAATTTGTAGCCCTAAGACCAGCTAATAACTGTAAATGCCACATTAAAATGAGAACTGTAATTGCATTTGATCTCACAATGTCACTCTGGGCGGATGTCAAAATGAAATTTCTAGCTTTTATATTTATTTTCTTATTTTAGTAAAGGATCTTATCTTCCAGAATGAGGCAGCATCCTTTCCAAAAAGTGGCAAAACCACAGCAAAGTTTTACCTGACAAGATTTAAGTTCATTATTTTTACCTGTTATGTTTGGAATGTTAACTTATTTGCTGAGAATTAGTAGGACCAGTAGCTACACTGCACTGCTTGAAGAAGAATTTGCCTAGGGCATTGCTCTGGCCTGGGAAACTGTTCAGAGGACACTGGCTGCAATATCAGTGGTACATCTGCACTTTTGGCTGAGCACCTGACATACTGGAAACAGAGCTGTCGCTAGAGCATAGGGATCAGATGATGGAATCCACCCTTCATTTTCATCTCCCTCTAACCAGCACTGTTCACGCAAAGCTGCATCTTTGGCATCATTTTTGAGGGGTGATCGCTGGGTGCAGGCTGAGGGGTTCAGATGTCTCATGTTTGCACCACTTCGGGCTAACCCCCTCTACAGCAGATTATCCTGGGATACGCTACACCACCAGTTTCCTCTATGGTCCTAAGACATCCACACTCAAATGAACAAGGTCATTGTTATATTTCCTATACGAAATATCTGCAATAACAGTGCATGGTGCCTGCAGTGTGGCTGAAGGGCACACAAAGGCGTTCACTGGAAGGGTTCCTGGTGCTGGACTGGCTCCACAGCCAGGGCCAAACTGTGCCTTGGAGACTTCTACTCTGAGTAGTAGAACACAGAGCCAGAGAAAGCCAACAGCTACATAGAAGACAAGGCACGGCAGCATGCAAGTTTGGGGACATTTTTATTTTACTTAGAAATATAAACTTAAACCAGACCGGTTAGTTTCAAACCACCTCAAGTCTTCTATACCATCTTGCAGTGACTAATGTGATAGCTTCCTTTCTTGCAGCATTAGGTACTGGTTTACATCCAGTCACATTTGACTGGCTGGCCGATGGCTAGCAGGAGCCTTCTCTACATGAATTAGCAACATTGGACTTCACTGATATCCTTGCCAAATATTTCCGCTGAGAGAACAAGGATTTACTGACCATTCAGGATGAGCTTCTCCCTTGTTCTGAAAGATGCCTTCCACATCTTCCACATCAGCCTGAAAGAGGGGCAGTAATGTCAGGCCAGGTAGACTGTCCTATTCCTGATATGCCCTTCAGGAGAAAAAGGTTTGGTCTTTAGAGCTGACATTTTTTGCATCTCTCTCCAATCATAGAAAATGCTAGAGAGTAATCTTATTTTATCATTCAAATGTCTGTTGAAAGACTGTGCTGAAGTTTTTTGATTTCTGGCATCACCCTGTGGACCTGAGAACAGTCTCTGTGTGTAGGGTACATGCAGCAAGGCAGCTGAGAAGATATTTGCTAATCATACCACGTTATGAACTTCTGAAGAGTTCCAAAGTATGCAAGGGCTGCATTAAGGTTGGGCAGCAATATTATCTGCCCCTCCAGTCCAAAGAAAGCAATTATAAAGATCAAAATAAGAGCTCCAAGTTTCAGAACATTGCATTTTACATTTGCCCATCTCTAAATTTTGGGAACACAATCTTTTGTTCCCACTTCAGGGTCTTCTGTTTCATGCCCCCATTTACTGGAAGAGGTTCCCTCCCACCACTCAGTTAATTTTCTCTCACTTGCACTTCTGTTGCATGATATTCCTCAGCATTTGCTGTAGTGCACATATTCCTTTTAACTCCAGAGTCATGTTAAAATTAAACTGCAATGTATATTATTTATAAAGCTGAATCCCTGGAGATAGCAAAAGGATGCTCTGAAAGGTTTACAGCAAAATTCAAACCGATTTGTATACATAGGATTATAGATTTGAGATTATGGCTGCAAACAAAGAGCAACTGAACAAACGAAGAAGTCTTAAACAGGAATTTGAGAAACAATACGTTAGGAATGAAAGCTGTAATGACTGCAGTGGGGACCAGAATAGTTGTAAAACATCTACAGGAGGTGCACAGGTGGTGATTTTAAAATGCCACCACATGCAAATAGGTGATAGAACAGGATTTGTAGGTGGGACACATCTCATGTAATGTTGATCATCTAGCAGTTGCACATGCAATCTAGGCAGCTTGTCTGTATTCACCTTATCCTAGAACAAATGTTAAAGGAGGAAGGATAAATTACGCTTTAGTGTCTTTTTCCACTGAGGGAGGCAAGGTGTTTAATATTGTCCAGGTCCTAATTTCTAGATGGCTAAAAATGGACCAGATGTATCCTGCCTTCTGTCTGTAGATGCACCTAAACATAGTGGGAAGCTTCCATCTTTCTCTTCCATCAATAACATATACACTTGTATGTCCATAAAGCCTTGATTCAGTAATGTCTTCTGAGAAAAAGAAAGCCTTGCGATACCACTGCTTATGTAGGACAATATTATGATTACGGGTGTCTATATCTGATACGTTTAAGTTCCTAATGCAGTCAGTGGAGATCTAGCCATTGAAATGAGGTTCATCTACCCAAATGTAGGCTTCTGCTTTAAAAGGAGATGAATCCCACCCTCAACTTCATCAGTTGGCTGCGTTTCCTCTGACCATCAAAGGAACCTGCACAACTGGTTTGGATGCAGCTATTTGTGCTGAGGAAATCCACATTTGAACAGGACAGCTCAAACCCTTAATGTGTTAATGCATTTACTTTTGTTACTTATGGGAAAATCCACAATGAAGAGGACCATTTGCTATACCATAAAACCACTTAATTTCTGAGTACCAATTAACTGTTTCCAGACTGCCAGGTAATTTAACAATTTGTTGATGAGAACAGGGAAAAAACTTCTGGGAACAGATGATTTAATTTGGGGATTAAAATAAGGAAGTCCACAAAAGTAGCCAGTAAAACTAATTTCTAGTTTTATTGAAAGATAAAGATCCAATCCCTCAAAGTGTTAATTCCCACTTCTGAGAGGCTCAGCTCTTCCCGTTGTCTCTTAAGTGAGGATTGTACATGCTGAATCCTTCCCAGAAGACATTTAACTTAAATGCTTGTAGTTTAGACTAAAAGCATCAAGTTACCCACAGGCCAGTTATATCAAACTTCTAAATTAAATTTGCTTCAATGACTTGAAAACTTTGGATAGGAGTAGCATCCCTCTGCCCAGGAAATTGGGCCTCCCAGTTTATGACTTTGTTAAATATTTAGTCACGAATTAACAACGCGTAATGCCATGCTAAAACATTCCATTTGGGATCAGAGACCAGAAAAGTTTATTTGAGCCTGCAGTCCTGCTTGACAAGATTTGTAGCATACATTTAGAAAGGCAGTTGGTATACTCACAAAGATACAAAAAGGTTCCCCCTCACACACAGATATGCATCCCATCCATCTTATGATGCATATTAACTCCGCTCTTTTCGGAAATATATAACCTGATGCCAAAACATGCTTAACATAAAAGATGAAAAAGAGGAGGTTTTGTTTGCCATCTCCTTCATAAAGTGACTATGGGGAATTTGACCAGTATATTTGAAGTATTGAAACACATCTATCAAAGAGCACGGCAGTAGCCTTTTGGAGTTACTGGATTCATCCAAGGATAATTCTGAGGAAAAGGGAAGGAAAGAAGAAAAAGAGCTGAAACAGAGAGATCACTTGGGCTGTAAACATTTTATATATTTCCCCTTGTTATCTTGGATGAATCTGTGATTGGCCTGTATGTTCTGTGGGAGTAAGGACAGCCTTCCACATGGACCACATAGGGGCTGGCTGCAGTTCTTTCCCTTTGGTTAGGGGAACAAGTAAGCTATCTGCCTTTGAGTACACAGGCAGGTGGCAAGATCAGCAGAGGTTTCTCCTCCTCTCCTGCTAAAGTAACCTTCATCTTGGCAATAACTTACATGTGAATGTTTGACTTTGCAGATTTATTCATCTATTAATCTAGCAGCAGGAGTAAAGGGAGGAGAGAGGGAATGTTAATGGAAAAACTTTTTTTTTTTAAAAAGGAAACTGACCCCCTTCAGCAAATCTATTATGCAGCAGCATAGTGACCCATATGGTTCATCATCAGAGTTTAGCTCTTTAGATCCTTTTGAGTTAATAGTAGCACATTTGTGAACTTCTGCATAAATCAAGAGGAAGGAGGAGAGACACGTTTTGCCAGCAGTGTTTAAAGCTGACAATAGCGGAGGGCCAGGAATCCTGAATCAGTTCCAGGCTCCATTTGCTAGAGACCCTTCTGACCACATCCACATTTTGCTCCATTTCCTCCCTTGTCCAGACAGGATGGAAATCTCTGCTCTTTCCACACTACGGTTTTATTCTTTCACCTGCAGGCAGTACTTGCTCTCCTTTCAGTCCTCACTGCTTTCTACTTTAGTCATTTTGCTGCTTCTTTTCAGCTAAGAGCAAAAGAGACGCACGGCTCTGGTGCCGCAAGGGCCCTGAGCAGCCAGGGAAGAATTTGTAGGGCAAGCCTGGCTCAGCTCATGGCCTTTAAGAAGACAAATTTCCCCACCTCTTGCCATCCTGTCTCATATAGAACACTGCAAGTTCAATGCTTCTTCACGCAATCTTCAGAAAAGTTATCTGTCAGCTTCAGCCAGGGGCCTGAGGGCACCAACAGGTCTCACTTGCCCTCATGTGGAATCTCCATCCCTGCACCCTCTGTCTGCTGCCCCAGGAGCTCCACAGGTGTGCCTGTCTCTGCTCTTGTCTCATGGATGAACCTTGCACCGATGCAATACGTAGCTTCTCTCCTGGATCAGCCCATCATATGTATGTTGCAGCTTGTCTCTGGCTCAGACTCCTGTTGCTTCAGACTGGGCTTCCTAGATAGGATCTGCCCCTGGTTCATCACTTGCTTCATACTTACAGGTAGAACAACCCGCACATATTAGAAGCATAGAACAACCAAGGTGGGAAAAAAACCCTTAAGATCATCAAATCCAACCATAAACCTAACACTGCTAAGTCCATGACTAAAGCATGTCCCTAAGCAGCACGTCTACATGTTTTTGAAATACCTCCAGGGATGGTGATTCAACCACTTCCCTGGGAAGCCTGTTCCAATGCTTGATGACCCTTTCAGTGAAGAAATCTTTCCTATGATCCAGTTTACACCTCCCCTGGCACAACTTGAGGACGTTTCCTCTTGTCCTATCACGTTACTGGGGAAAAGAGATTGACCCCCACCTCCCTACAACCTCCTTTCAGGTGGTTGTAGAGACTGATAAGGTCTCCCCTCAGCCTCCTCTTCTCCAGGCTAAAAAAACCCAGTTCCTTCAGTCGATCCTCATAACACTTGTGCTCTAGACTTCACTAGCTTCATTGCTCTTCTTTGGAGGTGCTCAAGCACCTCAATATCTGTCTTGTAGTGAGGGGCATCCAAAACCGAACATAGTATTTGAGCCTCACCAGTGCTGAGTACAGGGGACAATCACTTCCCATGTCCTGCTCACCACACTATTCCTGATACAGGCCAGGATGCCGTTGGCCTTCTTGGCCACCTGGGCACACTGCCAAGAACCCCCAGGTCCTTTTCCACCAGGCAGCTTTCCGGCCACTCTTCCCCAAGCCTCTGGCATTGCATGGAGTTGATGTGACCCAAGTGCAGGACCTAGCACTTGGTCTTGTTGAACCTTGTACAGTTGGCCTCAGCCCATCGATCCACCCTGTCCAGATCCCTCTGTAGAGCCTTCCTACCCTCAAGCAGATCAACAGTCCCGTCCAACTTGGTATCATCTGCAAACTTACTGAGGGTGCTCCTGACCCCTCGTCCAGATCATTGATAAAGATATTAAACAGAACTGCCCCAAATACTCAGCCCTGGGGAACACCACTTGTGACTGGCCACCAACTGGATTTACCTCCATTCACCACAACTCTTTGGGCCCAGCCATCCAGCCAGTTTTTTACCCAGAGAACAGTACAGAGCATACAGATGTCACAGTGGTGTCACAGCAGCTAGAATGTTGGCAGTGGAAGTTTTAAATCTCTGAGCAAGCTGGAATTCAAACTATTCAAGCATTCTATCAGAGCCCTGGTTGAGCCCTGGTCAAGCCCCATGTTGGGCACCAATAAATATGTCGTGGTTTGGGCCAGGCTGGCCAATGAAAATGAACGACAGATGCTCTCCCCCACCTCTCTCTCTAAGGAGAAGGGGGAGAGAGAGAAAGAGACTTACGAGTTTAGAAGGAACCAAACTACTTTAATGAAATATTAATAATAAAATGAACAGAAAATAATGAAATACATGCAAAACTGTATCAAGCTCCAAGGACGACAGTTACATCACCGGCTGGCACTGGGGAAGTCCCAGATTGGACTCAGTGATGGACGGGAACTGGATTCCGGATCTGGATTCAGGATTGGGATCAAAGGCAAATGAACAGACAGAGTCGTTCTTGGACACGGGCCACTGAAGAAAGAGGCTGACCCCTTTGATCTCTCAGCTTTTATACTGAGCATGAGGCAGATGGGATGGAATACCCTGTTGGTCAGTTTTGGGTCACCTGTCCTGTCTGCCCATCTCCGCAGGTGGGACCCTTTTATGCTTTTCCGCTTCTTGGCAAATAACCAAGTTAGTTGCCCTTGGGTGTTATAGCAATAAGTATAAGCAGGAGCCTCTCTGCACACCAGGCCTCGGCATCAGCTCTAAACATTGGTCTTATCACTCTGAGAGGGAACAGATTCTGCACAATACACTGTTATTTTCAGTAGTTAGAAGAGGCTTAGCTAAAAAATAGAATTACTGAAGAGAAAATTGGTCCTGTTTTACCTCAAACCAGGACAGTGACATCACCAGGCCAGGATGGGTGTGAAAAGGGCCATGCCAGCCCAGGTGAGCAAGGACAAGGAGGGGCAGACATGGAGGCAGGGGCTGCTCATGGTGATGGAGGGTGGCTGCTTTGTACTACAGTTGCATGTCCAGACAGGGAAGTGACCAGACCATGGCACAATCCTGTCCTCTCCCTCCTCTGCCACTGAGCTGGAGAGTTGCCAACAGTCTACAGGACAGATAAGACAGCACCAACCCCCACCCTATGAAGGTCTTACAGGGAGCTGGAAGCTCCCCAAAGCCATGGAGAAAGGGAGGTCTGAGCCCTTTTTTTCACTGGGTACCCTGGGGCTGAGCTCCTGGTACTAGCCCTATTAATGTTGTGGCCATGTCACAGTGGGCAGAATGCTGGTGGTGGACAGCATGGTTGGCCCAGAATAGATGTCTCCTGGCCATCAGGGAGCCATGGAATAGACAGCCTTGGTGTGAAGCTGGGAGAGCCCCAGCCAGAGAGGCAGGGGCTGCCTGTGGCAACAGGGGTTGGCTGCTTCAGTTGGTGGCTTTCCTGTCTTTGATAGCTGCAGCTCCAGACTGGGACAGGAGCAGTTCACGGCACGCTTCTGTCCCCTTCTGCATCCTCCACTCAGCCAAGCAGTGTTGCAAGGATATTGACCTACGGATAAAGAAACACTGCAAGGATATTGTTCTGCAAGGATATTGACCTACGGATAAAGAAACACCTTATCCCATACCTCTACACCTTATCTTGTATCCTGTGATAGATAGTCTCATGTTTCTACAGACAGTTGGTAGGGCCCCACAGCTGTGGACAAAAGGAACTCTGCAGCACCCACCTTCTTTTTGTGAAACATGAAAAAAAAAAAAAAGAAAAAAGTTTATACATAAAAGCAGAAAAAGTTCAGGATTATTACATTCTTAATTTAATCACAAGTAAATGGCTAACTTTCAGTGGAATAAATCCTGACTGGAACATGCTGGCGCACAGCACGGAGTACAGTGGACACATAGCTCAGATCCACAAGCATCATCAGTATTTTACCGTGGCAAGGCAAAATAAAGCTCGCTATCCAGCTGAGAGAATTAACTCTGCCAAATAACAGGTAGGACAGTGACCATGAGGACACTACCTTGCTGGGCCAGCTCTAAAGGTTGCTTTGTTGCAAGGGCACAAGTAACTCTTTATTGCCTGCTGCTGCATGCTTTAGACATATACTAAGAATTGTGATACCCTCCCAATTCCTTTGTGGTGCCAATCAAACTGATGCTGTTCTGGAGAGTACATGCCATGTGCGGCCCATGGTGCCGCACATCAGAAAGCATCTGTCAGTTCCCTGCCTTCTCAGCACGCCCAGGGTAAAGGAAGAAAGGTCTCTATGGAGAAGTTCCACTCGATAGCATGTGGTGAGTTGGATCTCTACATTCCTTTATGGTGCTGGTCCGCTACAGACGAAACCTGACACGTGTTAAATGAAATGCATGCCAATTGGATTGCTCCACGGTTAAAGCTTCTGAATTTTAAAACATAATTAACATGTAAATAAGTGACGAACACTCTAACTAAAATGAAAAGACTTGGCAAACTACAAAAGATGAATATATTTGTCTAAAATAACAAGCTTCTCAAGTGCTGAAGCTATATATCCTGAGAATAAGGATCACAGCAGGATCACAATTAGATGACCTCTCTGTTCCCTCTCCAAATGGAATGAAAAACTCTGAAAGCCTATCTATCTCAGTTCACTGTTGTCATTGTCACTGGATATTTGTGCCTGTGCATGTGAAAAAAAAAAAAACATATTTAGGGCTGGCTGCAAGCCAACATGTGTGTGCATATGAGAAAGCACAGAGCTTCTCCCTACTGTTAAGGCACTGCTAAGGTTATCAGCCCTTCCACTTGTTCGTGTACCCATAAATAGACCATAACTTTTAGTTACCGTACAATCCCAACTACTAAAGAATTTCTGAAGAGGATAGTTGGGAGTAATAGCGTGGGCAGAAACAGCCAAACCATTTTGCCAAATTGGTTTAAAGCACTAAAACACTATGCTACTAATGCTCGTTCTGCTAAGTGACATGTAAAAATAAAGCTCTGTTATCTTTGCTTGGCCTGCAAATGTAAAAGAAAGCGCAAGCCCTCAGCTTTAGAAAAAGAACAAACAAAACCCCCACCCAAAATAGGCATAATGACTTACTTTTCACTGTAAGTGCTATTTTTGAGCCCTCTGCTGGCAATAGTCTTTCTAAAATACACATTTTTAACTTAACACAAAAAAGTACGGTAGAAACAATCTGAGTACACAAACGATCACTTAAGATTCAAATAATCTCGTACCACCTACACTGCAACTCTTTTTCCAGGAAAAGAGCTACTTTCTATTAGTTACCTTGGCCATTCTTAGCCACTGTTGCTGCTTTGTTTTGTTTTTCCACTCTCCCTCCTTTTCCCCCCTAATTTAAAGAACTTTGAACATGTCACAGACCAGACTTAGGGAAACATGAGGGGTTAACGTTTGGGGTGCCCAGCCTTGGCTTCCATCCTACCCATCGACCTGCCCTGCTGTTCATCCCTCCACCACCGGATTGGCTCATGCAAACCTGATGCCCTTGTTCCTTGACAGCAGCAGCAGAAGGTAGGACATACTTTTGTCCCTACAGGATAGCTGCTCCTCGCCTCGTGCTTGTCTTGTTGCAGCTCTGAAGAAATTACTTTCTTCAGACAATGTTCAGATCTATGTTTTACAGCCCTTGTTTGGCAGCCTTCAGAAGCCCCGTACATCTCCGTTGAGCATGCATCTGTGTGATTTATCAAAAGACCATGATCCAGTCAAATCTGAATGAGTTGTTTCAACCCTCTCCTGCTGTTTCTAATAAAGTGTCAGGCATCTTTAGACACTCCTGGCATTACCAAATCCTAGATCCTGCTGAAATTACCTACAATACTTCTCTACTATTCCTTTGATCTTCATCAGGCCCAAGCAGGCTTATCCGAAAACTGCAGAGTAATTCCACGTTCTGTCCTTGGGACCGCTGCCCATGTGAGATGGGCTCCTTTGTGTCCTCGTGGCATGACAGCTCAGGTGTCTGACCCCACGGGTCAGGATCAAGCTGGACTGAGGGTGGAAATGCCTATAGTGCTCATTTGTCGTTCTTCTTTCAGTTGGCAATGCTTGCAGCTCCTTCTTCGCTGTGCTAGAGGCACAGCAGAGTAGCTGAAGCCCATAGTGGTGTAAGAGTGAAGGACAGAAAGAAGGGTAAGACCATGAGAGCAGCAAGTACTTGCAACAAGTCAAACACCAGGGAGAGGAGAAGGAGCTGCATGGCAAGGTGGCAGCTGAGCTGTTTCTTTGCTTTAACAGTAAAGGGGGGAGACCTTAGAGTGTTTTGTGTTTTTTTTTAATAAACAGAGGCAGGAAAGATCAGGTGACAGTAGTTGATGTTGCTGATTCCTGAATCTGATAGTAGTGAAGAAGAGGAGTTTAGTCCCTGGCCTGAGCTTTGCTAACGACTGTTCACCACCCGAGAAGGCTGGCGTGTGTGTACTTAGGAAGGGGCTGCTAATAGTTGACTTCCATTTGACACAGGAAAGGAGGATCTGAGACAATATGAAGGGTGGGATTCAGGTGCCTAAACATGCCCAGTAGCATTTTTTTACATGCTTTTGTGTATTTTATCTTGCCTCTGCGGCTCCGTCAGGCTGTAGCTGCTCTTCCATAGGTCCTGCATCATATTTACTAGCCCAGTGTGATGTCTCAGATACTGTGTGGCACCTAAGATAGCACTAGGCACCTATGCTTAGGCACTTGAGTCGCTCTCAAGGTCTCTAACCAAAATGTCTGGGAGAGAGGGGACACGGAGTCAAGATATGAAGTGCTAAATAGCTGATTTTCCAGCATTTTTACTTTATTTCTTTTTTAAAGTAAACTAGATTTTATATCAGCATTCCCTGAGAGGTCATATACTCCCAGCATGACATGCTACACAATTACTATCAACGTCTAACAGATAGACCCACTCCTGAGAGGTAATTGAGGGTGGTCTGATCAGCCTCAGATATCACCATTCACTCTGTCTGACTGCTTGTTAGGGCAGAATTTATTGCTTGAAGTAAAAGTAGATCAAATTGTGGAGTGGGGGATGTTTCTATGTGTGTGCCTTTGGGTGAAAGCAAAAAGAGGAAAGGAGTTTAATCAGGGCTGCTGAGCCCTCTAGTCTACTGATCATGGTGGCTCAAGCTTACGTGATTCTTCTAGAACAGTACGTCCCTTTGCTCAAAATCAAGGCAAAAGGAGGAGTTGATTACCAAGTTAGGGTTCAGCAAAGAAAACATTCTATTTCAGCCATCACCTCTTTCCTGGACACACTCTTTTCTTCAACTATGAAGACAAGATGAACTGCATTAGCAATCTTCTTTTCTGCAGAAACTAAAATAATCAGTCCTGTGACATGAGCATGAACATGTTTGTGGTTGAATCACCACCCCTGGAGGTATTTAAAAGACAGGTAGATGGGGTGCTTAGGGACATGGTTTAGTGGTGGTTTTGGCAGTGTTAGGTTGATGGTTGGACTCAATGATCTTAAAGGTCTCTTTCAAACTAGATGATTCTATGATTCTGTGTTGGGGCTGGTGTGCAACTAGGCAAAAAACAAAGCCCCGAATTTATTCCTTTTGGGCACATTTTTGATGCTTTACAGGAAAATCAGACAGTACAGCCCTGGAATGACTCCCGGACGGTATATGACCCCTCCAGGCAAAAAGCAGGATGTCATTGTTTAGTTGGCATGTAATGCAAGAGTTTGGTGAGGATTGCTAAGATATGTATCTAAGAGCTTTAAACAGGACTTCTGGAATACAGCTTGAACCACATATTTGCACTGAAGCTCAGCAGGATTAGGAAACCTTTGTTTACTCTTCTACCTCTAGTGTTGTTTTTTCAGTGGGAAACACTGATACAGATAACTGTATTTAGAATTTCAAGAAAAAAATAACAAAACTCTGCTTGCTAATGAATCTAACTCCATGTGTTTAGCGCGTCCTGTATATCTGCTGCTTTTTAAAGTAATATTTCATGTAAAACAGACAATTTCTTATGTGTTATAGTTCTTTTGCATCTTCACCTGTATTTTGCCACTTTTTTTGTCTCTGCAAAGGCCCTTTATTAATACAAGAGACCTGCTTAAAACCACCCAAGCAGCACACTTCTAAACAGAAAGACAGATTGCTGATTGTCCTGTTAGTCCTGTTTAGAAAGCAATGACAGTGGGTATGAAAGGCAGCAAATCGGAAAGTAACTAGAAACAGCAGTAAACAAAAGACAGCAAAACAGTTTTAGGTAGTAGTAACACAGATGTATTCTGATTTCTGCAAAGTCCAATTAGAGGGCGACATTGATCCTTCATGTACACATGCAAAGCCAGAATATTATAGAAGGAGCCATTCCCAAAGCAGCACATGTTCTATTAAATCTTATTTTCAGGTGGATCGACTGTTCTAAAAGCGAGTGACGGAAAAGAACATTCTTTTTGCCTTGGCTTTATTTCTTGTGCAAAGAAATGTCCTTTAATTATGTATGGTAGAAATACATGTTTTAGCATAGGCACCCTTCTGAATCGCTGCAGTCTCTCCTGTGCCACATCAGATGGATCTGTTCCCATCAAAGAGAGTTTAACTGACATCTCAGCCTTTAGACTGTATCATTAAAGATCTTCTGGGATTTAGCTTGTCCTTCCTTGAGTGCACCACGTGTGTGTGGTTGCTTGGAGGCAGAGTAAGAGGTTTTGATCTGCACTGTCTCTATTTATGATTGACTAGCAGAGATTGCATGGCCTCCCCAGGCACTCTCCTTTGTTGGATTAGACAAATAGGTATTTGGTCTAGGTTGAGTTAATCCCACCCTGGGGCAGGAAGGTGGACTACTTGACCACCTGACATCCTTTTTAGTCCTATTTTTTCCTACAATTTTCTGATTCTTTCCTGATAAGTAGGCTGCTGGACTCTTCACAAAATTAGGCACTGGAAAAAGATGAGGACCAAAAGCTGAACCTATAAATGTACTTAGAAGCTGAAACTTAATTTATTTCTGTGGAAGCTGAGATCCTAAATACTTCTGTAGACCACAGACCGAGCCCAAAACTCTCACTTTATCCTGGTTAAAATAGAAGAAACATAAAAAGACAAAGAATAACTTAATTCCCGCCTAAGACTTGCGCTTGAACCTTTTCCTAAAGGTGTCCACCCTTTGCCAATTTAATTTATTGCTTAACATCCTACCGGATCCATCAGTACTTAGTCTCTATGTCATGACTGATTCACCTTTTAGTGAAACAAAGATTTCAGTTACTAGTGAAGTATCGCTGGTGGCCAAGTTACACAAACTAGCCGTTGTAGGTGCCTACCTTAGCCATCGCTACCGTGTCTCCTCTCTGGGTGGCCCTGAACAGTGGATAGACTAAGTGACATATTACTCCCTTAAGCTTAAGTATCACAAAAGCTTGCATTAATTACCTGTATCTTTTCTACTTACAGTTATTTAATGGTTTTTCCTTTCTGCAGCTTTAGAATCTAATCCTTTCAATAATCCTTTCAATCTAACTATCGGTAGATTATTTCACAGGAAATATGTCATATTTAGGACCTTTTCCTCCATTAGGTATCTCCTAAAGAGATACATAATTTAGTCTTTTAGGACTTTCCCACAAATCATTTCATATGTCCTATAACTCTACCTGTCACTATTATAATTCCCTTCATTTTGTCCTTGTCCTTTTGGTATAATGATGTCATAACTTGCAAAAGGGTGCAGAAAACTCAATTATCTGAGATAAGGCTGGACCACAAACTGTGCAGAGGTCGACAATCTTTCCTGAATACTATTTGCAGGCTTCGCCCTCTGAATATTACAGCTGCAGCTTAAGCTGTACATGATAACCTACAAAGGAGAGTTATGTCTGGCAGCAAGCTACCTGAACGATCATATTTCTGCAGAATACTATTAAAGGAATTACAACCCACTGGCTTTCCTTCGCTGTTGATTCAGAAATAGGGAAAGTTTCCTGACGGGCTGATTTCAGTCTGAACACCATTATATCAATGAATTAGCAATTAGCACGCCCTGGACTGCTGCCAGCCCTTGAAAGTGGGCCCTCCCAAGGTCACTTCACATCCACACCCACAGTCACCTGGCATGGGAAGAGACCTGCATCATAGGTTCCAAGCTTCAGGGCTCTGTAAAAAAGTACCAAAGAAGCTTTAATATAAAAAAAAGTGAAATGCTTTTAATATGAAGATCTGACCACTTAGAGGGATTCATGTAAATGTTCCACATAACATTTAAACTATTGAAATTCACTAAGTCAGAAAATATATTTCAAGCGCTCAGAAAAGTGATAGTGCAGTTTTACTGTATATCTACAAATAACTCTTAAATAATTTAGCAGTGTCCAGAGCTGTCTCCTGTTGAGGTCTTTGATGTATAATTTCTGAGCATTTTCTCTTGTTAAATATTCATGTGCAATATGTGTATAACAAGGCTTCCACTTCTTTATTCAAAGTATGTGCTTTATTCAAAGTATATTCAATCTTATCTATAGGACCACAAAGCAGGCATTTTTCAAACACAATAGTGTTACTGGAGGGAATCTTAAAATAATTTAAAAAACATTTTAAGTAAAATAAGAAATGAGTGCTTTGAGTGGGCTTAAACACAGTTGCCTTTAGGTGTCTGCAGTGCAGGTACCTACATTCCTAAGTTCTCACTGGAATTAATGAAGAAAAGTGTGCATTTTAAATTGAAGGGTCATGTGACCTGTTTTAAATTCAACTTCAGGGTTAAATTAAGCAAATTCTAGGAACATTTACTGCATTGTCTCTAAAGAGAACCCAAAGTGACTCTCAAATGCAGACGCCTACATTCAGTTAGATAAATTCTGTTTCTTAATTCACATTCTTAATTAGAGTAAATTATCAGGCCACCCAGACACAGGAAGCTGAATAAAGTCTGACAGAGCAGAAAAAAGGGCACTCCTGAACTCAGTAACAGGGAGGTTACAGCATGCTCAGCATGGTGGGATCTTACGGGTAAAGAAAATGTGTGTACGCAGCACAGCTCCTAAGCCTGGATTCAGGAACTGATTAACCAGGAAGGAAGAAGTTTGCTTTAGCATGACATAACAAGTGTGCTATGTTATCGTATATCATGACATGTTATTCTGACTGTGTATCTCAGAGCCTTTCCCCTTTGTCTTGTGGGTTGGTGTAAACAGATTAAAAACATAATTTTTATTTATTTTATTCATTTTTTAAGAAGACGACCTGGTTGAAATTCTCCCAGAGTTGAAGAATGCTGACTTGACCAGATGAAAATGTTACCTGGAGTGAATCACTGCCAGGAAATTTGCCTTTCAAAAACTGTCATCATATTTTGTTAGGCCAACGTCACTGATGAATCAAAGTATTGTAGTAAAGTGTAATTTCCAAATTCATTTTGCTTATATAATATCCTTATAGAACAGCACTCTTTCTACAGCACCCTGATACTAATGAACATATTTATTTCAAGCGGAGACCTTGAGAATTGGCTAGCTCTTTGGAAGGTGCTTCTTAAACTCTTCTGTTCACAAACCTACGTAGTTAGTGGGTCATGATCTAGCTCTAGAACCTCGCAATAACTTGGGCTATTTCATCTTCATTTTGACTACATTGCTGCTAGGATATTAAATGAAATTTAAGGTGTCCTTTCTGAACTAGCATCTTCACATATCCAGGCTCTTCCTGAGATTTGTCCAATAATAGCAAAAATAAAAATAAAAATGGCTGGGTCGTTTTTTTTTTTTTTGCATCTGCCCCTTCAGCAGGTGTTTGTAAGTTAGTCTACAATGTAGTACTTCTTATAGCATTCATGGCAACTTTTGCTTATTTTATAACTCTATTGACATACTAGAGTATGAAGAAAAAGGACACAGATTTCAATAGTAAACGTAAAGCTTGTACAACGCAGTTGCAATGTCCTTTCAGTACCATTCAGTTCTGGGGAAGACGCCTCTGAGAGCTGAGGTGACGCTGGAGCAGGAATGAGGAAAAAGCAGGGGCAGAAGACAGAAAGAATGCTAACTGGAAATCATACAAACTCAGCTCACCGTGGGCGAAACACTAGCTCCCAAATGTCTTGGCAAGTGGTTCTTCTTGCCTCCATTTCTTCTTGCCTCTTCATGCCTTTCTTGTAGCATGAGGACAACTCCTCTGATGCTGCCTTTTCCCTCCTACCTTTTCCCTCATGGGTCACTCAGTTCTTGCTGAGGAAATACACTCAGGCTACCAAGCCTTGGTGAAATGCTTTTTCTACAGTTCCCGCTCCCTCTAACTGTGATGCTCAGCCTGTGCTTTTGTCTCTGTTACACATTACAGTCCATGAGATAGCGTAGAGATTGCCAAACAGCCGATGGTTCTGGTAGCATTACAGCTGTAGCAGTAAGGAGAGATTATTGTCTCAATTACCCAAGAAGCAGGATAAATTATTTTCTGTCAAGATCCATATTGCTGCATTTTCCAGCATGTAAACCAGCTCCACGATGGTACAATGCAGATTGAAATGGAGGAATACTCACAAGTATAAAGGAAACTCAAACTTCTAACAAGTGTCAGGATGTAGTCTCAAAGTAATTTCATTAATAATGTAGACAAAGATTAACTGGGGCCATTGTACTTTTATGAATGCCGAGCCAGACTTTTTACATGTATCCTAGTTAAACTAGATAGATAGATGGGCTTCAGCTCTGGCCTTTCAGTCATTCTAATGTTTCTGTTTCTTAAGTCCATTTTTTACAGTTTGTTAGATTTCATTTCAGTATGTTGTTGATCTAACAGAGATACCTTTAATCCTAAAACGCTTTCTGCTTCTTTCCTAACACTTGACTTGTTAAGCTAGATGGCTGTGTGAACACCAGAAATCAGGCAACACAATTAACCTCTTCCACTTCCCTACAGCTTCTTATTTTATTTGGATGAGCTCTAATAAGATTGTATGTGTGTGTGTGTCTGTGTGTATACATATATTATGCATATGTGTATACATATATATCAGAAAAGTATTTACGACAAGATAGAGTAGACTGTCTCATTCCATATTAAACATAGTTTATCAGCAGTTGTGTGCTTTTGTGGTGTGTAATGGGCAAAATTTCAGACATGGTAGCACCTAATTATGAGTGCTGTAGAAAAACAAAATTAAGAACAACAATACGAAATGCACTGTGTTTTGCTGTATTTCACCACTTAGCCTGCAAAACCATTTTTACCTCTTGTAAGAAATACTTACTTTGACTACCATAATTTCAGGGCACTTCAGAATTTCTAACATATTATCCCTCCTCAAAGACTAAGTGCTGTTGCCCCCACTTTATAGCAGATAGCAGAGTTTAATAACATAGACATGTAAACACTAGGCGTCTGATATAAGTGATGTTTTCAGGTTTCCCACTGTATATCGCTAGGCACTGATAAAGGGCAATTCAGTCCTCGTGTCTTTAGTGACCCCATCTTTAGGATGGAAAGGACAGTCTTTTAGAGGTGTCTGTCTGTTTTCATCCCTACACTGCACCTGACCTACCCAGCCAGGCTTTTCTTGTAGTAAATGGAGACAGAGAGGCTCTCAGAGCATTATTCATCTTATTCTTAAGTAGCATCTAAAGTAGGTCAGATGAATTGCAAATTAAAGCACCTTTTCTTTCCACTGATAACAAAGGGAGCCTGGCGTGATGAGCACTGAAGTACCTCCACTGTAGGCACCTGAAGTTAGATGTAATGAGATGCTTTCATTTACTTCAGATTCAGGGCTATTCTGTGGGAGCATGCTGACTTGAAGAGGATTGATGTTTTTTGTGAACAGAAAGAAAAGCTCCCCAAAAGTATTTCTTTTTTCCTTTCTGTGACTCCCAGGGCTGAGGTCAAGGGAGCTGAGTCTCCAGTCATTAGATTGGGCAGTAACAGGTTCTTCCTCTCATCCATCCCTTTGCTAGTTTAGCGTTACTGGGAAGGACAAAAGGTGTCTCAAAACTGGTCTGTAGCCTGGCAGTTCAGGTAAGAGGGAGAAACATTTTAAGTCCCCTTTGACTGTCAAAAGCCTAAAATCCACCTCCAGTACTTCCTGAGAAGGTGCTCTAACCACTGGTTTACCTCTTCCTTAAAACAAAAAAACAGACGACTCACAATCTTTATGGCATGTCACTCACTGTCCGTTCCTCACTCCTTTATACAAAAACAGTAACAACAAGGAAATCACGGGGGATGATCCACGATCTGTGACATTTCATTTCATAGAGATCTGTAAGGATTTATTATATATGTATATGCTTTGGGAGTTTTTTTTTTCACTAGATATTATACACATGTGCTTGTTCTTTTTGCATTTTTGGACTGTTTATTTATGTTATTGCTTCCATTGCTTTTACAATATTCTGGAATGGCTGGTTTCAAATCTGAGAAAGAAACATATTTGCTTCTCAGGTGAAAACTTCACCCCTGAGGCTGAGAAGTCCTGGTGTATTCACAGGAAAACAGATATATAAGAAAATTCTCAGACAGTTACAGACTTAAGAAATACGGTATGTTAAAAAGACAGAAGACATTTAACTCCCACAAATCCATAATATTTCATTCGGTGAAACAATGTAAACTTTCTGGGGCATTTAAATGGGTTCAGAAATAAGAGCGACCACTCAGGGCAACACTGTGCTGTGTTCATTACTGACCTCTTATCAGTCCATAGTTAGGGGCAGAAAAGCAAATCTAAACCTAGACATGTAATGGAGAGTAACACATCACAGAGATTAAGGTTGTTATATAAATAAACGGCATGGAATACCGCGTGCAGAAATGGTGACTTGCTTTGTGAAGATTTTGCTTAATTCAAATGATTTCATAGATGAGAGACCCTGAGGAGGGAGAATTCTATACGTATATGACGTGTTTACTGCTCACTTGGACCTTTGGTGTGGGATTTAATCCATAATGGGCTCTGAACAGACCTTTAAAAGACAAAAAAGTTATGTATTTTTTTTTAAGGGATATGAGGACATACAAAAGACCAAGGGTTTAAACAGCTACAGGGAAATCTGCCATGTCTGGCAATGGTGCAAAGATACAAAGGTGCTTGTTTAGGTACAGGGTAATCCCAGGCTGTAAGGTAAGCAGCTGTTCCCCAGGAGGGTCCCAACATTGTTTATAGAAATACAGCGAGCACAGAAGGCCTGATGGTGAGACAGCTCAAAAACCTCTGTGCACTGGTTTCAAGCATGTATTCCAGCCACACATACTTCACCTCCCAGCTGACAGTCTTTCAAAGAAAGCTGCCAATTTTACTTCCCTGAATATAGGTGGAAATACCATAAATACTGCAAATACTAAGGTTACTTGACTGCAAATACTTATTTAGCTATCTAAGGCAACTGGCAAGATTTCTCAAGATGCTGTTGTGTAGCCCCTGGTAGAAGAGATCTTGATTTACCTGCTCAGCTGCAGATTTATGTGCCGTAGGATGAGTAATCTTTACAGGGGGTCAGATACTGGTGGCCTCTGACCCCATCCCTCATTATTTGGTGAGTGTACTCTTGCTAATTGAGCTGTTAATGGCAAATAGGTTTTTTTTAATAAAAAGTTTTAGAGCTAACTGCTTTTAAGAGTGGGGAAGGTAGCTGCACATGTTGTGTGTTCTGTCATTAAGTGGGTCCAGAAACTCCTACTGCAAAACACCATTTGTTCTCTCTATTCTGTGCCCATTTGGCCAAATATATTCCCATTGGAGCAGCACCTTTGATTTCAGTGGACTTGTCAGGGATGAATTTGGCTTTCCAAGTCACGTAATACAGTGGCGTCACAATGGTGGGCAATGTTTTGAAACTGATAGTTAACTATTTTTACTTTCTTGTAAACAAGCCACTCAGAAACCTCAAAGGTCGCAGCACCAACCTTTGAACATGCTGCAACACCTGCGCTTTGGATTCTGTTCTGTATCAGAGCACTAAAAAGAGCTGCATCTCACACAAGCCTGAGGATGCCCAAGAAGAGATTTGGCTTCTTCAGGAATACAAGTACATATGAAATGGCAGAACTCGTGGAAGTGCATTTAGAAATATTTTTTTAAAAGAATTAAAAATAGAAGCCCTAGAGCCAATAGGCTTAGGGCTTTTGAATGCCTGATAAACTGGAGCGGCATTTATCACACCTAATTTTGCAAGTCTAGGAGTTAAGCACCTAATCTAAGCCAGGAATTTAAGCAGGGATGGAAGGACATGAGCACTTCTCAAACATCTTTCACAGGATGAGATGCCTCTAACGTCCATCTCCCTTCACTGATTATAGGAGTCTCTCTATGGTGTGGCGTCTCTCTGGCAGCTGCCAAAATTTCTTCATTTCTAGTATGAAGACAGCAATAAGTGATTCAAATCTCCTCCTGCTGGGGCTGAGAGACCCTGGTTTAACATACTGTCAATGGAGGAAGTAAGGTGCAAGGTCTAAGTCAGACACCTAAAATAAATGGCCTGAATAGTGCCTTTTTATGTCCAAAGGGATGACGAATAACACAGAACACCAGTTTCATACCAGGTTATTGAATGCATATTTGAAATACTGTCTCCTTACCAAAATGCCACAAACTCATTTTACTCCAAAATTTAAATTAAAAAAGGGAATGGACCAAAGGACTTTTCCACTTAGGCAGTTATATTCTGCCTCTCACACGCTACACATACATATTGAGATGGGAAATCTGCAACTCCCTTGCACAAGTTTTGGGGTTCTGTTTAAGGGCAGCCAGCTGTCATGTCCCAACTCTGTGGTGAGTACATAGTGCCCCATTTCTCAGAGAGACTGGTACCCTGGCGGTGCTGCAAATATTCTTCTCCAAACACAAATCCTAGCTGTTCTCTGACTTCCAGTTAATGGCGCTTGAAAAATGAAGGTAGGCATCAAGTACTTATCCATGCCTTCAAAAATCTTCCCTCTAAAATGAGCTGTAACGTGAAATGGGATTCTTACTTGTTAGCTGCTGGGTTTTGTCTGTGATGAACACCTTCTCCGTTACCGGTAAGGTAAAATCAATTTGATCCACAGGTTTTATAGTTTTTGCTCCAGAATAGCTCCTATTTCATAGTATATGTTGACACTAATTGATGGTTCATCTGAATGTGAGTAAAAGTCTGGAGAACTAGTTTGAAACAAATTTACAGAAGTGCCTGGAGTTCAACTTGCAACGTTACAAATGCCTAATTTGAATAGTTATGCAGGTGAAACAGACACCTACATCAATATGACTTGCACATTAAGAAAATCCTCATCTATCATATTTTAAGCTGCCTGTGATTCTTATCTTGGCAAAACTCACTGAAGACAATACGAGGTTTGTTTGAGTGGAAGTCACAGTATCAGACCCAAAAGGTTAAGACGTCTGTGTATTCACCTCAGTTGTGTGCAAAAGGGGAGTAAAGTTAACATTGGCTAAATTAGGGAAATCTCTATGGGGAAAGGAAACATGGTAACGTGTTTGATATCACTACCTGGATATGAAAAGGGAGGGGGGATGCTGGTTTTCACCCTCTTCACAATCTTAAGGCTTAGTTCTCAAAGGTCAGTAGTTTATAGCCACAGCAGAATGTGTATTTGGCAGTGATACTGTTTGAATTATTATACGATGAAACTGCCTGTGTGGGGTGGTTTTGTTATGACAACTGAAGCTACAAAGATTAGGTAAAATTTCTTTTATAAAGCAGGAGAGCGAAAATTACAGTAAAGGGCACCTTAAGTGCTTAAACAACAGTTTCTTCACCCTTTGATATGCAATTTTAATAGTTATCCAAGGTCAACACAGAGATGGCAGGATCATCCCTCAAAAGAATTTGTTTCATTTTGTGACACATACCACAGTGTCCTGAATCATTAAGAGCATTCAGTTTGGGGATACCTGACAGCTTGTTTGATTGAAGTTCCGGACCTAGTTTAACAATCTTTGTCATAGAACATGACCGTATACTATATAAAATGCGTAGGATGTCATGTTTATACTCTAGGTGTGTATAAAAAATATTTAGTTAATAGAAAAGAGTTCTGTTAATAAGCAAAAATCAACACCTTGGCTCAAATGAATTAAAAAAATTCTAAATATTATTACTAAATATAATTCTCCATCAGCTGCAGAATTACTGCCCTGTTATCAACAATTCAATCTACTCACCCACAGACAAACATACCTCCTTCCATAAGACCAGCAGCCATCCAAGACATATAAATAAAGATAGTAACATACATCTAGATATTGCTGCAATTGTTTTGAGAACAACAAAATCACACTCACATTATAAAAGCCTCTCAACCACTGAGATCACTCCTCTAGAGAAAAATGGATTGGCTCTTTGAATGGCACCTTAGTATGATGTAAGTACTTGGGGCAATACAGTTTCTCCCCACCACTGATCGTTCAGCTAAACACAAAACATGCAGAAAATGATTAACCATTCTAACCCATGATGGTGGAAGATCATTCTCCGAATGAAATTTCAACATGCACAGCTTCATTCTGCAAGAACTGCCCAACTTCTCTCTCAAGTTAATTCATAGACATCATAAGAAAGTTAATTTGGGGCAAATATTCTTAATTCTCTGTTTCTATAGCAGGCCAGGAGGTAAGATAGGCTTATGTGGCCAGAGGCTTTTCTATTTTTACCCAGTAATTTCTATCAAATCTATTAAAAGATAATACCTTTATGTACATGTCTTCCTTTGTTTATTTAAGGGGGTAATGCTTAAATCATAATAACCAGTACACCACCACCAGTCAAAGATACTAAACAGCAGTCAACAGAGAGGAATGGACTACTCCAAAGTTTCACCTCAGCCACCTTTAACCTCAGTGCTAGAATGAAATGAACTCCTACTGTTTAAACTCATAGTTCTTAATATGGAAATCAAACATGTGGACTCAAACAACTCTGTCATGAAAACTAGAATTTGATTCTGTCTCACTTTCTATCCACCTGAGAACACTGCACATCAGCTGAATAACCTTAACTCTAGCACTAACCAAGTGATCTCTGCTCTTTCAGCCATTGATGGTTTCCACACGCTACACTAATAAAAAGCCTCTATTGCAAATGTTAAAATGCACACAAGCCACAGCACAAACCAGCTTTACTGAGAAGCCATTATTCATCCTTTCTGAAAGTATTAGAACAGGAGAGAGAGGAAGGGAAATAAATCTCTGATGAAATTTTTTCTAACAACAGGCATATGTTACCAGAAAAAAAAACAAAACAAAACAATGTTGCTTGTGTCCTAACAAGAAAATATGTATTTGTAGGGCATTTGTGGGACAGGAGGAGTTAAATAACTTAGCCTGGATTTGATCTCTTATCCACTAAGTAGCTTCCATTCTGTTTTCCTTTTCAAATAAAGTGGTGTCAGGAATTTTTCCCTACTTAATTTATTAATAAAATATATAAGCACTTGACTGTACTGGAATTTCAGTGATCTGTAATTAAAACATAGCAATATAAATTAGAGTAGATAACCAGTATAGACACAGTTTAAAGTTTAAAAAAAGAAAATAAAAAATTGGCGCTTCAGATAAATGTATAAACATGCAAAATTTGACTGTGTTGACCTCCACCAGTTATAAAGTATTTACCTATAAGTAATAAATGTCTTATCAATAACTCCTTGTTGATACACAATTTCAGTTATAATTTACATAAATATAGTCTAACACAATACACACACATACCAACACAGACCTATTCTGGATTGCATGTTAAGATGAACTTGTCATTGTCATTGGTGACAGCATTTGGCCAGTTCCTGTCAAGAACATTTCCAACCACTCACGAATTTCATCCAGGGGGAATCTGACAGAGGACTCAAAAAGTCTAGGTCCCTAAAAATTTTGTGAAAACAGCTATGTTGCTTCTACTGTCCTTACTGTTGCCTTCGTTACACATCAAAGAACGTGTGTGTGTGTGTGTCAGTGTACATTTAAAAGTAATGTTATAAATTCCATAATCATGGTGAAAAAACTTCAAAGAGTCCAAACACAAGACATAAACCATAGGTAAGGAGAATTGATGGAACTACTTATTTACTCGAGTAAATTACCAAGGCTTTTCTCATTGTTAATAGGAGATCAAGAAGTTGTATTTTGGCTTTGAAACAAAGAGTAAGAGTGATCAAAAGGCAGAGGAGAAAAAATGTAAAGGAAAACACATTGCTTCTGATGAGTGGGAAGGAGCTTGAAGAAGGTTGACTTGAAAAGTAGCTTTTCAAAGAGCCAAGGTTGAAGTAAAAATAGCGCTAGAGGGTGGGCAGGGTGCCAGTGCTAGGCAGGTGAAAACAATTACTGGGGCAGCAGCAGAAGAAACATCATACAGAAGTCTAAGAAGACCTTTGGAAACATGGAGGGTGATTTTGAATTGGGCTTTGGAGTGAATGTTGGCTGGGTCATGTGGTCACATTTACTGTAGGTACATAAAATGTAGAAACCAGCATTACACTTATCCCAGCATCAACAGAACACGACTTTGAGAACAGACTGTGTAAGAGCTTCACTAGTCAAGGAATGAAAGCTTATCCTGAAAGAAGCCAATGAAGTTTCTTCACACTACAACGGAAAGATTTACCTGAGGCAAAGGGAAATAAAACTATGGGTGCAAGATTTAGTGGTGTTGGACTCCTCAGGAACATCTCTGCCTGCAGGGCAACAAATACTTGGACTGAAATAGAAGTCATGAAAGAAATGGAGAACAGGTTCAAGACAGTGCCACATTTAGAGAGCGTGATGGTAAACGACATCTCAGGATGAAGAGAGAGGATTCTTGAGTTGGCTATCTGCCTCTTGAGATACTTGGCAGAAAAAGGACGACTGAAAGTTACAGTTTAGTAACACTCTTGCGTATACCCAGGCAAAAAACTATGCCAGATAATTTATAAATAGCCACTTGCGTAATAATTTATTAATGAAACAAGAGATGAAAAAGTGAATACGGAAGCAACAGAAAGGTTGTTGGTTAAGTACAGCTACACACAGGGAACTGAGACACTCTCTTATCTGGCTGATTTAACATTTTCAATTTTTTACTCTGTTTCAGCCAACTATGTATATAGGATAGGTTCTTTGCACACCAAATCATTTGTCATATTGTGAATGATGAAAATTTTCTTTGTGCTGCAGTAGGTACTGTACACCTTGCTTTTACGTGGCCTTCAGATTTGAATTACAATAGCAAAATTACTTTTACAACCAGTAAGTGTCTGAATGTCATTTGCCGTTTCCATCCTCTCCCCCTGCTCTCCTAATATCCTTGGCAAGCTAGTTAATATACATTGGCAAGAGATGGCAAATCTTTTCACACTTTTAAGTTATGAAATACTCAGGCTATCTATTTGGAAAATGTTAAAAGCACCTGACATTTGTATGTCATATCTAGTCTCCTTTCCCAGTACTTAATCATCAGAATTATTTCATTTTCACTAATTTATTTGAAGAGCACGTCTAGAATTAACTCCATCATTAAATACAAAATTCCTGAGAAAAGTAATGTAGTAACAAAAATCAGGCTTTGCTACTGTTAAGATGTTAAGATTATACCATATCAACAGAGGGCAGTCTTTGATAACTATAAATTTATATGTAGACTTTGTGAACAGTAAGCTGCTTGTCTTACACTGGAACTGTGAATTGTGTAGGTTTCAATAAGCAATATAAATCTGTGATCCATCATCAAACGCAGAAGTCAGATACCCTCGGAAAGGGCTGCATTTAAAATAAGAATAGATTTGCATTCATTTTTAAATAAACAAATGTCTTAAAATATAGAATGAACCTGCTGAACCTCACAGGTAATTTATTTCAGAAGAAATACTCATTACTAAGTTTCCATAAGCATGCTTTTATTTATTAATACTCTGCTAAATAAGCAAGCCTTCTTTGTCTTAAAGCTTTCTGTTTCTGTTTAGACTCAGAAATACAGCGTAGTAGTGTAGCAGAGCTGCAAGCTTTAATGCAAAGATATGTAGACTTTTTTTTTCCCTGGTCAAATACCAGTCACTTTTAATCACCAAAAATTTATTTTAAAAGACAATTGGTAGGAAAACACTTTGGATTTACAGCTATGTCATTAGATCAGAATTTAGCCATGATGAATTTTCTTCAAGTACAATTTGAACACAAGTGTTGGCACAAGCCAACAAGTCAGCAAGCCAAGGAAAATCCTTTACCAAATTTTTATCAACTCTATAATCTGGAGCACTTTTTACTTTATGATGTGCTGTGAAAAGAAAAAAAAAACCCAGGTCTTGCACTTTGTACTTGGACTGTGGCACAAGAGCTCATTGCCTTGTTTGACAAGACAGCAACTGCTAAAAATAAAGAGGACTTCTGCTGTTTGTACATGCTGATTTACTACTTGATGGAGATGAGATAATACAGATCAAAGAACCTGACCCTGTAGCCACTGAAAATAAGAAACTTCTGTATCAGCGATGGGTCAATCCCATCCCTTCGCTACTCTTCTCTTGAATATTTTTTTTTCAGTTAAGCTAAATCTCTCAAAAATTTACTTGTTGGAATGCCTTTCTCCATTCACTTTCAACACAGGTATTTCAAAAGCTATTCCTTCATCTACTGGATTTCTCTAACTCTCTTTACCAATTGAAAATAGATGTCCCAGATACGATCTCTTGATAAACATCACAACAAATACTGGCCTGACTTTAACAAAGAAGAGATTGGTCTGTTACAAACGGTTCAAAACACATCATCATTAAAGAGAAAATGTTTTAAAGGTACATGTTTACCTGCCATCCCTAACAGTCTAAGACCATTAAAACCTGAAAAAAATAGTGTACTTTTCTTTAGGTCCCTTTTTTTTCTTCTGCTAGAACAACACATAAAAAAGCCAGATGCTATTTGTAAGTGATTTATTACCCTTTTTTACTAAGTCTCTCTACATACACATGCATATATGCACACACACACATGGTTTGAGTGGCAAACTGCAAAATGGAGTTTAATTTGAAAAAGGGAAAATCTTTTTCCCTTGAAGTAAATAAATGTGAAGATTTCTACTGAATATGGGTTCTGTAAAACTTCATTTTACTATAGCCTAAACTTGGAATCAGACTTAGATAGGACATATTTCTTTAATAAGTTGAGCTATTCATGCCCACGCAGGCAGACATGCCTTCAGATCTCTATGATGGGTCATTTGGTTTTGGTTTTCGTTGTTTGGTGGTTTTGGTGTTTGTTTTGGTTTGGGTTTTTGTTGGGGTTTATTTATTTATTTATTTGTTTGTTTTAAAACAGAACCCAGCGCTTGACACTAGACCATTATATCTAGGCAACTCCAATCACTCCATCCTTAATACTGTAATCTCTGACAAGAAGAGATACTAACACCATGTTTGCGAAACTATGGGAGATCCTTGGTCCTGGGACTTAACTTTTTCTACTGAATTATCTTCCTTTGAGGGTTAAAAATAGGACATTAGCTTGCTAGAATGCAGGGCGAATGCCTCATAAGGGTAGAGAAATGGTGTTAGTGTTGCTTAACTTACTAGATATGTAACTACCAGAATTACTACCTCCTGCAGCAGCAGCATCCAAGTCCATAATTCAGTATAGACTTAACAAAATAGCTTTCTGCAGTTTTCCACAGTTATGTCAATAATAGAATATAAAAGTATCTCACAAATTACAATAACACAGTATTGTAGAACAGATGTCCACCGATGTCCCCCTACCCCAAACCAAGCCGAATTACTTGCTGGAATGCATACTCGTGTGTAAACGTGGCTGAGGGTGCCCACACGTGAAATTCCAAATTCAAGTTTTCCATACAGAAAACAAGATCACATGCCATAACATTGCTCCACCACTGAAGGATAACGAGAAAGATTATTTTAAAAGATGGCACCACAAATATACACAAAGTAATTTCCAAACAGCTTTGGCTCGTCCTTTAATCTGCCCCTCCTTAGTATTTCTCACTTTCCTATAGTTAGAAACCCTAAAAAAAAAAAAAAAAAAGACTGTGGATCACATTTCATTAACAAGAAAGAACTTTAGCAGCTGTGAAAGAAGCTGAATAAAAAGTCAGAGCCTGCTATTAGGAATTTTAAAAGGCAAATTAACTCCTGCAAGCTCAGGCTCTCCTTAACACGGTTTCAACTGCAGACACAAGATGGCAGAAGTACTGTGAAGCTTTTATTCCCCCACTGTTGGGACTGACTAGTCACATCCGAGGAATGAAACTGGATATTAACTAATGTGTTTTGCCCCGGAGATATTTATCCGTTCTGCCGCAAAGAAAGGCGGTGCCGACAGGCAGGTCCCCGCACACAACCCGCCCCCCTCCCCACCGCGCCTCACGCCGCCGCCGCGCCGCTGGGAGTCCCGGGGCGCTTTTCCTCCCGTTGCCCGCCCCGGTTTCCCTCAGGCACCTTTCTCTCCCCCCTCACCCCGTCCCCCGTTAGCCTGGCTCGGCTCTCGGCCGGCTCGGCTCTCGGGCAGCCCCGCTCCTGCCGCCGACGGGAACCGGGCCCTTACCCGCCGCCCCGCGCTCACCTGTCGCCCGTACCCTGAGGGGGGAGGGAAACCCCCGCGCCCACCCCGGCGGCGACTCGGGGACGGCCCCGCTCTAATGCTGCCCCAGGGGACCAGGATTTAAGGCGGGAGGAGGGAAGCTCGGGGCAGGGGAGGCGGGGAGCGGCGGTGCGCTCCCGCGGCTGGCAGAGGTGCGCTCCTCCGCTGTGGGCAAACAGCACCGCCCTCCTCCCGACAGGGGGGCTCCGGGCGGTCCGCGGCGCCTTTCCCGCCGTGGCTACCGGCAAGGCGATCGCCGCCGGCAGGGAGATCCATGCCCCCTGCCTCCTCCTTCCTCCCCGCTCCCGCACGGCCACGGCTCGCCGTGCATTTTCAGCGCCTCCTCCTCAGCAACCTGTTGAGGGGCCGGGGGAGGGAGGGGAAGGCTGTCCCCCCGCGTAGCTTGCAAGATTGGCATACAGCTCTGTCCAATCGCGCTGGACAGCCTCGCCCCCCGCGGGTGCCTATTGGCCGCTTGGAGGCGGAGGGCGGGGCTTCGCGGCTCGGGGGTCTCCCTCCGGAGCGGGGCGCGCTCCCCTCAGAGCGCAGCGTGTGCGTGGGACGAGCGGGTCGGGACGGGACGGGACGGGCGGCGCCGGTGGCAGGAGCGGGACCGCCACTCGGTCCCTGCGGAGCGCAGTCGCCGCTGCCGGGCGTTCCCGGCGCTTCGCTCCGCCGGCAAGGACGATGCAGGTTCTCCCCGCCGCGCCGCAGCGGCTGCTGGCCGGTTTGCTGCTGCTACTGACTGGCTGCCTCTGGGTGGGGGCGGCGGAGCCGCCGCCGCCAGGCAGCGCCGCGGTCTCCTCGCCGTGGGCGCCGGAGGCGGCCCCCGTCGTGGTGGCCAACCGCGGGCTGCGGGTGCCCCTGGGCCGCTCCGCCTGGCTGGACCCCGCGCGGGACCTGGTGCTGCAGGTGCAGCCGGGGGACCGGTGCCACCTCACCGTGCTGGACGAGGACCCGCTGTGGCAGCGCCCGGGCCGCCTGAGCCCCAGGCGCTTCCCCTGCGACTTCGGGCCCCGCGAGGTGCAGTACTCCCACCTGGGCGGCCGCAGCCCCGCGCGGGACCGCGTCCGCCTGCAGCTGCGCTACGACTCGCCGAGCCGGGCCCTGGTGCTGCCCCTGGTGCTGGAGGTGGAGGTGCTCTTCACCCAGCTGGAGATCGTCACCCGCAACCTGCCCCTCACCGTCGAGCGCCTGCGGGGCACCAGCAACCCGCTGGACTCCCGCAGCCTGGAGTTCGCCTTCGAGCCGGGCCGGCAGCGCTGCCGGGTGGGCCTGCTGCCGCCGCTGGCCGGGCTGCCCCGATACGGAGAGATCC
>VZSZ01002911.1:90785-147778 GCA_013398815.1 Ibidorhyncha struthersii | reverse complement strand
CTACCCCCCGGCGGCGCCGGCGCCGGGGGCCGCGGGTGGGGAGGCGGCGGGGGGCGGCCCGGTGCCCGCCTCGATGTGGGACTGCGAGGAGTTCCTGCGCCTGGGGCTGCGCTACCGGCACACGGCGGCCGGCGGCTCCCCCAACCGTGACCTGGTGCCGCTGGTGGCTGAGCTGCGGGAGGCGGCGGGCGGTGGGGCACTGCTAAAGCGCGAGTACTTCCAGGTGCTGGTGCGGATCCGGGCCGGGACTGAGAACGTGGCCCCCAAACCCAGCTTCTTGGCCATGCTCATGATGGAGGTTGACCAGTTTGTCCTCACTGCGCTCACGCCTGACATGCTTGCGGCTGAGGATGCTGAGTCACCAGCAGACCTGCTGCTCTTCAACATCACCTCGCCCTTTGGCCCTGGCCAGGGGCACATGGTCAGCACAGATGACCGGAGCTTGCCTGTCTCTTCCTTCAGCCAGCGGGATGTGAGGGAGCTGCGCATCGCCTACCAGCCACCCACGGAGGACTCGGATCGAGAGCGGCTCTTTGAGCTCGAGCTGGAAGTGTTGGACCCAGAGGGTGCTGCCTCAGAGCCCTTCGCCTTTGTGATTGTGGTGAAGCCCATGAACACCCTGGCACCTGTGGTGACCCGCAACACTGGCCTCGTGCTCTATGAGGGGCAGTCGAGGCCTCTGTCAGGCCCTGGTCCCAGCCCCAACCTGGTGATCAGTGATGAGGATGACCTTGAGCAGGTGCAGGTGACTGTGGTGGCAGGGCTGAGGCACGGCCACCTCACTTTGCTGGAGGACACCCCAGTACCTGCTGCACCTCGTAAACACTTCACAGTGGCTGAACTGGCAGCAGGCCGGGTCATTTACCAGCACGATGGCAGTGAGTCTCCACTTAGTGACAACCTGGTGCTGCGGCTAGAAGATGGTGGCTCTCGCCACCGTGTTGAGTTCCTTTTCCCCATTACCCTGGTGCCCACTGATGACCAGCCACCCCTACTCAATGCTAACACAGGGCTGGCCATGGCTGAGGGTGAAACAGTGCCCATCACCACCCGTGCTCTTAGCGCCACTGACATTGACTCGCAGGATGCCATCCTGCTCTTCACAGTGGAGTCTGGCCCCACTGCTGGGCAGCTCCTCCTCCGTCAAGCAGAGCCACCTCCTGGCTGGGAAGAAGAAGAAGAAGATGAAGGCTTCTCTTGGAGGAGGGTGCCAGGTTTAGCAGGGAGCTCCCTAATCTATGAAAAGCCAGTGAGAGAGTGGCTGCAGCAGGACATTGTGGAAGGGCGTCTCTATTACCACCACGTTGGGCCTCACAGCCCTGGCCCTGGTGTTGTGTTGGACCAGTTCATCTTCAGAGTCCAGGATGACAATGACCCACCCAACCGCTCCGGACCACAGACTTTTGTGATCCGGGTACATCCCGTAGACAGATTAGCCCCAGAGCTGCATAGTAGCAGCAGCCTTCACTTAATAGTTGCAGAACAGCAGGTCACCCCATTGCGGAGGAAGCACTTGTGTTACACAGATCAGGATTCAGGGGACCGTGAACTCCGCTATACGATAACCCAGCCCCCCACTGACACTAACCACCCTCCAGATGTATATGGAGCCCGCCTTGGATCCCTCGTGCTGACTGAGGATCACTCTGTGGAAGTTACCCACTTCACCCAAGCCCAGATCAATCATCACAAGATATCGTACCGTCCGCCACAGGAAGAGCTGGGGGTAGCTCCTCATTTGATTCAGTTTCAGTATCAAGTGCAAGATGCAGCTGGCAATGCAGCCAAAGGGACTTTTACCATCTACCTGCAGCCTGTGGATAACCAGCCTCCTGAAATCACTAATACTGGCTTCACTTTGCCTGAGGGAGGCAGCCATGTCCTTAGTTCAACTGAGCTGGATGCCAGTGACACAGACACTGAGCTTGCCCGTCTCAGATTTATCCTGACCCAGGCTCCTCAGTATGGCCAGCTGCAGCTTTCTGGCTACAGTTTGATTCCAGGAGCTGTCTTTGGCCTGGAGGATATCAGACAAGGGCGGGTCGTGTATGTGCACAGTGGGGCTGAAACCAGCAGTGATACCTGCAGGCTTGATGTGAGTGATGGTGTTCATTTTGTGCCCATCACACTAAAAATGAATGTGCACCCAGTTGATGATGAGGTTCCTATGCTACGGTTACCCCCAGGCACTCTTGGTTCCTACCTGGATGTGCTGGAGAATGGTGCTGCTGAAATCACTGCTAATGTCATTCAGGGCACAGATGAGGATACAGATGACTTAATGTTGACCTTCATTGTAGAGGATCCTCCTCAGCATGGGAACATCCTGGTCCAAGGGGCGCCTGCAGAGAGATTTTCCCAGAGAGATGTGCTGGATGGTGCTGTGGTATATGCTCACACTGGTGGTGAAATAGGCCTTCTGCCCAAAGAAGATACCTTCAACCTTACCTTGTCTGACATGTCTGAGGAGTGGAGCGTCAGGGGCAATGTTGTTCAAGGAGTATCAGTCTTGGTGACCATTCTTCCTGTTGACAGTCAAGCCCCAGAGATTTTTGTGGGGGAGCAGTTCATGGTAATGGAAGGTGACAAAAGGGTCATTACTCCTGCTCACCTCAGGGCTGAAGATGTGGATACTCCTAATGATGATATACTCTGCAGCATTGTTGCTCAGCCCACATCTGGGTATGTAGAGAACATCTCTCCAGCCCCAGGATCTGAAAAATCCAGAGCAGGTGTAGCTATAAGTGCTTTTACCTTGAAAGACCTCCGTCAAGGGCATATTTTTTATGTCCAAAGTATACATAAGGGTGTGGAGCCTGTTGAAGACAGATTTGCTTTCCGTTGTTCTGATGGCATTAACTTTTCCCAAAGGCACTTTTTCCCTATTGTCATTATGCCAATCAATGATGAAGAGCCTGAAATCTTTATACGAGAGTTTGTTGTGATGGAAGGCATGAGCCTGGTTATTGATACCCCTATCCTCAATGCAGCTGATGCAGACATCCCTGCTGATGAGTTAGTGTTCACAATCATCAGACTTCCCAGGCATGGCCATATTGTGAACCAGCTGGTCAATGGAACTGTCCTAGTGGAGAGCTTCACCTTGGCTCAGATAACAGAGAGCTCCAACATACTCTACGAACATGATGACTCGGAGACAAAGGAGGACAGTTTTGAGGTGAAACTCACAGATGGTAAACATACCATTAGGAAAACAGTACTCATCATGGTTATTCCTGTAGATGATGAGACACCCAGAATGGCCATCAATGATGGTTTGGAGATTGAAATAGGGGAAACTAGAACTATTCATAACAGAATATTGAAGGCTACTGACCTAGATTCTGAAGACAAAACCTTGACATACATTATAAGATATGGGCCAGGACAAGGCCTCTTGCAGCGAATAAAGCCTTCAGGTGGAGTTGAGAATATTACCCTGGGGATGAACTTCACCCAAGATGAAGTGGATAGAAACTTAATTCGATATATGCATTTTGGCCAAGAAGGAGTTCGTGATCTTATCAAGTTTGATGTGACAGATGGCATAAATCCTCTCATTGACCGCTACTTTTATGTGACAATAGGTAGCATTGATATTGTCTTCCCAGATGTAATCAGCAAAGGAGTTTCTTTGAAGGAAGGAGGGAAAGTAACCCTTACTACTGATTTGCTTAGCACCAGCGACCTGAATAGTCCAGATGAGAACTTAGTTTTCACTATTACCAGAGCACCTGTTCGTGGTCATCTTGAGTGCACAGATCAGCCTGGGGTACCCATCTCCACTTTTACTCAACTACTATTAGCAGGAAATAAAGTCTATTACATTCACACTTCAGAAGATGAGGTGAAAATGGACAGCTTTGAGTTTGAGGTGACTGATGGCTATAATCCTGTATTTCGTACTTTCAGAATTTCTATCAGTGATGTGGACAATAAGAAACCTGTCGTCACAATCCATAACCTGGTGGTGAGTGAAAATGAATATAAACTGATAACACCATTTGAACTGACTGCAGAAGACAGAGATACACCTGATGCATTGCTAAAATTTATCCTCACTCAAATACCAGTTCATGGTCAGATCATGTTCAATAACTCCAAACCAGTCACCACCTTCACTAAACAAGATCTAAATGAAAATCTGATCAGCTACAAACATGATGGCACAGAATCAGTTGAGGATAGCTTCTCTTTCACTGTTACGGATGGCACTCATACTGATTTCTATGTCTTCCCCAACACTGTGTTTGAAACAAGGAAACCTCAGACTATGAAGATTCGAATAATGGCTGTGGACAACAGCGTACCACAAATTGTAATAAATAAGGGTGCTCAGACTCTCCGTATTCTAGCCACAGGTCACATCGGGTTTGTGATTACCAGCAAGGTGCTCAAAGTGGAAGACAGGGACAGTGTACATGCTACTGTCAAGATCAGAATCACAGAGGGTCCGCGCCATGGCTTCCTGATTCATCTGGGGAAAGGAAACCATAGCATCAGCCAGTTCACCCAAGGTATTACAATACTCCATGCTTTCTTGAGATCACTGGAAACATTCTTGTTCATGCTAAACTCTATAATAATAATCGATCTGAGAAACTTTCTGACAGTAAGCTTATTTCAAATGGCTGTGTATTTTTTTAGTTCTATTTATTATCTATTGCATCTGTGACAGCTTTAAACAGGAAAGGGGGTCTGCTGGATAAACACTGAATAAAGGACCATCTTTGCTTTGGAGAATTTACAGTTCACTTAACTGTGATTTGGACTTTCTGTCAGTGATAGAAATTTGGATGACAGATTTGGGCTGCATGTGCTTCCAGATCTTTGGAGGCTGAGTGCCGCCTTTAAACAGTTTTATTTAGAAAATGTTGCGGGAGTGGCCAAGCTATTATTAACTAATGGTCATACCATGGCTAGGGTATCAGTTGCTATACAGTTTGAGTGTGTCGAACTGTAAAAGCAAAATCATTTCCCAAACATGGTGAAATAATCTATTATGAGTGCATTTGTTGTCTTAATTACAAAAATCTTAACCACAAAGTGTTTGTGGTAAATTCAAAGGTAATGCAAATGTTTTAAAATTATGTCAGTGGTACTTAATTTTACATGGAACTAAAATACTAGATGGTATAAATAGGATGAAAACCACATGTGCCGTATGTTCTGAAGTAAAGCCTCAACACAAGGCTATGATGTAACTTTAATTGAAAGGGGAGCATTAGCTATTCTCCAGAGAATTTTCCATGTTGCTTTGCAATGAGTTAATAGCTGGTTAATTAAAAATGATATGAGGTTTCTTGGAGCCTCATGCAGCTGTGGACTGAGCAGACAGCACAATTGCATGGAGACTCAAAGTTAAAGGGGCCCAGACATGCTGGGTTGTGGAGGTGGTAAGGCTGGAGATGAACACTTGCACTTGTATTTCATTTCACAGAGCCCATGCTGCTATGTGTCCCATGTTACAGTCTTGGCTGTAGCGATGTTCTTGTCAGATATATCAAATCTTGCAAACAGGCCTGATGGACTTTTGAATGGATGGAGTGCCCTAAGTTTTGCACTGTTAGGGCAAAAAAGGGGATGAGGAGGGTCTAAGTTTTGGGAACTACATCATCTCCATAAATGTAAGACTTCAGTAGTGAACTAGGAGTAGTATTAAGAGTGTGGTTGTCAAAATAAGTGAGAAATGGAGGAGAATGGGAGTGAGCAAATAAACAGATTATCACTTTTTTAGTGGGTTTTCATTTACATTGGAGAATGTAGAATTACTGAGTGGATGTTTCTTGAAAGCAGACCACTGCATAGCACAGTGATAACCCATTTTTTCCAGGATGGGGGCAGTCAGGATATGTACATATTCCATTCTTTTTCATGCCCCGTGGCCAGGTGTACAGTTGTCAGATGCCCAAAATGTAGTTCTTACTTGGCTTGGCAATAATATAGCTTGGTTGATGTCTCAGCATTCCATGTAGCTTCCTGAAGCCAAAGATATCTACGTGGCTACTCCAGCCAAATATGCAGCACTTTGCAAGCAATGATTTTATTCAGCATTCACCCCGATAATGCTTTTTATCTTCTTTTTCAGGCAAGTGTTTTCAGAGAGACAAGAGAATGATGTTGTGAAGTACACTTGTTTCTTAAAGAATAGATATTAATATATGTAACCTTTAATAATCACATCCATTTCGCAGAATTTTAAATGGGAAATCAGTGCCCTGACCTAGTGGAGATTTTTTTTTTTTTTTAAATAGAAAATTATGTGGGATGGATTTCAAACTTATGTTGGAGAATTCCAATATCCCATTAATATTTAGCAGGCATTGTAGTTATACAGTAATGAATTGTGCTTAAAACTAGGAAAGTTTTACTATAACCAAACCAACTTTGGAAGGAAAGTGTAGAATTGCTCAAGTGACTCTGGACATGTTCTTAATGAGCAGAAAACAGGTCATTCCTTTGCAATTCTTTTGACAAAATTAAGATGTTTGGATGACAAGTGGCTTTTTTTGATGAGGTGGTCCTGGCCCTGCAAGCACTGGCTCAAGTGCTTATCTTTATATATGTTGGAACCATGGATTTTGATAAGGCTACCCACAGGGGCAGAGCTGAGCACTTGCATAAGTGTTTGCAGGATGAAAGATTTATTTTCTCCACTGGCTTGAAGAGCTATTTGTTTGCTTCCTCTTTACAGCCCCATGAATTTTTGATCTTTAACTTTCAAACATTTATGGAAGAGATTCTTCAGTGACATATATTTGCTGATAAAGTTCTTAACTTGTTTGCTGTAGAAGATGTCTGGCAACTTTTGGACCTGAGGATTTTGAGGAGCTCTGACAGAAGTGCTTTTGGCTTCTTTTTACTAATGCATATGCCCTAACATGGGAGGAGAACTTGGGTGGTACTTGAGCTCCGCTTTAATGCTATTAATTTCTAGCACTTATTCTTAAAAAAGTGTCAGACGTGGATTTTTAACAACAGCAGTCTTTCAAAGAAAGTGACAAAAATTATTTGTTATGTACTACATGTTTCTCATCATTGCTCAAGGAAACCAGAAGACAAAATGTTAATAAATATGTTTACCTTTTACATGCTTTCTTTATTGCAACTGATGATTCAGAATTGTGCATTGAATTTTTTTCTTACTTAAGTCTTGTCTGTCTACTTTAATTACATCTGTTTGGTTTCTTAAAACAGTCACTGTAAGTGTTTGAGCACTATTTATGACAGTTCATATAGATTATATGGCATATCCTTTGAAAACGTGCTGATAGGAAGGATGGTCTGTTGGAGAGGGCAGTTTTGTAGGGGACTAAAGTGATTGAGATCTCTCTACTGCAGAGTGTGTAGAGGTATCCTACCCTAGACATAGGTGGGAGGGTCATATGGACTAATTTGTCTTGCCTCTTGAATGAAGGGTAGAACTTAACATAGAAAATAGCCTGGGTTTTTGTCCCTTCTCAGCCACAGATTTTCTGTGACCTCTATAGTACTTGTCAGGATTAAGAATGACATAATCAATATCTTAGTAGAGATTCACCTCTGTTTAAGAAAATGCACCACTAAAAATATGAAATAGTTCTGATTGTTGAGCCCATGTTTTTACATTTCCTTTCAGTTCTTTTTGTAAATACTTCTTAAAAGAAAGAGGGCACTGGGGAGGGGGAAGTAAAGGGCAGGAGAATGAATGGTATCTGTAAAACTTCAGCGCTGTTAATACTGAAATTCCTGAGCTCTGCTGTAGAACCTTGACCTCTCTCTGTTGAAGCTGAACTATTTAATGCATGTCAAGTTTTCCTATAAAAACAGTTTCCTACCTTCAGCATTTAAAATAAAATCTATTTTTCCTGACTGTTTCCAGCTGATATCGATGATATGAAGATATGCTATGTTTTACGAGGGGGTGACAATGCCACCAGTGACATTTTTCATTTCATGGTTGAAGATGGTGGTGAGTACTCATAATATCTGTGCTTTTGTTGTTCTTGAAAGCGAAAGAGTTTAAGTATACTTTGGGAGTTTAAGAACATTGACTTTAATTGAGGAAAGTCCATGGTACCTCCTGGAATATGATTTTTGTTATGACTTTCCCATATTGTGGACTATTTCTGGTGATTACAAAGAGAGATGTTGATATGGTAATTGCATCTAATGAACAAATACTACTCTAGCAAGAAAGTGAAATTCTCTAAGTCTACTCAGATACCTGGTCTTTCTGTAGTTTTACCTTTGTGTCCCTGTCCAGGCTCTTCACACATAAATTCTCACGAGGCTTTTATCTTGAGAAATGTTCTGAATTTTAATTTAAAGTTATGGTTGCCTACCTCTTTAAAGGTTCCAGCTATAAGACTATTTATATGGATGCATTATCTCTGATGTACATGTTGCATGGAGTTCGAGTTCTGATTCTACCTCCTTAACAGAATCCTCAATGGCTTGTCAAAGATCTTTGATGGGTGACTGATGTGAATTCTCCTAATTAATATGATTTTTTTAGGATTGTGGAGGGTGCAAAAGTAAAAAATAAAAGCAAATTGAGAATATTGGCATATACTTGCTTGAGGAAAAGAACATGTAGTTGTGTTTTTTTTGTTGTTTTTAAAGAACAAAGAACAGTTTAAGGGGTAAAAAAAACCCCAACACATTAACAGGCCTTTTTTGTCCTATCCACAGGTCTGTACTTAATGTGGATATTTCTAAATGTAGATATTCCTGTGTGTGGTAGCAGGTGGCTAGATTATGTTACTTTAATACCTTTTTTAATATGTGATATATAGCTCTATGAGTAATTGGCAATGAATTTTATTAGTTGATTCAATAATATACTTAGAAAAAAATGCTTCGAGTTAGCTTATTTTCAGCTCATGTGTACTCAGCTTGTGTTACTGCTTCACAAGAAGCACAGCCAATTAATGGTATTAAGATCAGTGAAAAGGGATTTGTCTTCTCTGTCACAGATTGAACAGTTTTGTCACCATCTATCATTGCTGGGAGTGGGATATTAAAGTATGTTCTCCTGTTTGTTGTGCTGGATAAGCACAGAAGAGACAGTACCTCTAGAGACTTTTGAAAACGTCCTTGCAAATCTTTGCTGTATCAGAGAACAAGTAGTGAGATGAGAGTTTGTAACACTTGGCTTCTTTTCCTTAAATCTTTTCTTTTAACTGAGATAAAGGTTACAGCAATTGAAAGCTAAGAAAAGATAATGGAGCACGGTGTGCTATATTTTCTTAGTAATAGCATCATTTTCTTGTGACAGGTGTCACCACATGGTGACATTGTTCATGATTTTCAAGTTGTTCTTCTGGTAGGTGAACAAATACTCAGTCTGCAGATACTTCAAAATTTCTTGTGATGGGAGTAATTAAAGCTGAAGAAAGTTTACTTTCTCAGCAGACTGATTAACATCAGTTCTTAAAACTGAGTTGCTCCTTGAGAATCTAATGTTTGTGAGACTTCTCTCCATGCTATTTGAACACTTTCTAGTGGCAAATGTGTAGTTAAAGCAAATTGCACTTAATATATTCTGACTCTATACCAAGAATTTTTCTTTCATTGGAAAGCTGACCTGCCACATCTGCTTCTACTTGGCAGAGCTGTAACAGCCTGTCAATTGTAGCAGCATGCTATTTTTCGTAATACAAAGAATCATTATGATAACAAGGTGCTTGCTGATTTTTTAGAGCCTTTGGAACTTGTGTCAACGTTATCATCTTGCAGACTACTTAGCTAGATGGTAAGATAGTCTTTGCCTTCCTGAGGCTATTTATTGACACAGTGAAAAATGAGCTGTGTTGCATTTTGGAATACTTCTGATTTTCTGCTTGACTGAAGATGGTAAAACTGTATTTAAAGGAGGTGAAGTTGTGATCAAAACATTAATATTTGTCTGTCTAAAATAACTCAAATTTATTAGCAGTGTCTTCAGAATCTGTAATGGGGTAAAAAATACAGCCATTTAACCTAGCTATATTTCTTCCCTCTTCAGAAAGACATCAAACTAGTGTTTTGCAGCTCAGGTGTATGTTGGCAGAATTTCAGTTGTACCAAGACTATTGTTTTAGTGATTTTGATTTTAAGCCAGATCATTCGAAGAGACTAAACACAAGATCTGAGTGAAAGATGCACAGACTACCAACATCCGCAGTAGAATGGCATGCTTCAGACTTCTGTCTCCTGTATCAGGAATTTTGCAGTAGTAACAAGTTTGTGATGGCTACCACACGGTGCATAATGCTGTAAATTAAATAAGTTGGACTTCACTTAAGCTGAATTGTGCCATAGTCTGTAAGTGATCCAGCTGAAATCAGAAGGGGTTTCAAAATGGGATTCAATGAATGAATATTTGTTCATATTATTCATGTTAATTCGAATAAGTAAAAAATAATAATAAGGCACATCTTGTGACCCAAGTATTTTATATCTTCCAGTCCTCTCATGCCTCAGCAAGGGGAACCTACAACACTAATCCCTGCTCTCTTCAAATACCATGAATTGGAAAGTTGATTTTGCCCCATACCTCTAGTGTTGCCTGTGAAATACTCTTCTGTGTGTCTTGGAATATTTGTTCATAGTCTATGAACTGCAAATAAGAGAAGAAAAGCGTGACATCCTCTAGCTCCATCTTTTGATGGTTGATCTGCCCCACTCATTACACTGCAACTTAATAGAACAAATGCAGAAGCTTTTTTGTTGGCCTCTTAAATGATGATAGTCTGGGGCTCGAGTCTGTTATCTCAAGCAATTGCATGGAGGCCAAGTATAAGAAGTCATCAGACTGCATTGGTGTGAATTTTGTTGTGGATCCGGAATTTTTTTTTATCCCCTTACATGTGGCTAGCATTTGTGGTAAGCAAGTTAGGGCAACAGCAGACTAGGTGGGAAGTGAGGGGAAAAGAGCCAGGTCAGCTCTTTGTCAGCTCTTGGCCCTTTGCCTGCTCCGTTTCTCCCAGCAGGAGTGAGTGCCATGCTATGCACCACATTGTGACTTAGGGTCTGAAAGAGTGAAATATGGTACTGGGGCAAACTTCACCTACAGGCTAAAGGAGAAACCTGCAGCCTGGGCAAATGGAGAATAGCTCAGGGATTGTGGCTGTCTCACGATGACTTTCCGAGTATAACTAAAGAGAACAGAAATCTGCTCAATATGAAGAGAAAGGAAGGCCATTTAAGAATAAAAGGAAAGAAAGCTCTTAGGACTGTAATTCACAAGCAAGAGTATAGGCCTGCTGTATTCAAACCAAAATTAGAGGTTTCTCCAGAAAGAGCTGGTTGAAAGCTTTGAAAGAGTCTTATTGTCAGCATCAATTACCTGCATATGTGTGGCTGTAGTGCTTTTCTGACTTTAAATGACATGTTTCGGAAGAGTAATTAAAAAGTTAAATAAATTGAACACAATTCAGCTATTTATCAGCACTAATATTTTTAAAAGTAGAAAAGGTTTTAATTCTTCCTGCTTAGGGATTTAGCCTCAAGATGGTGTGCTATAAAGTGAGCGAGCCCTTGCATTTCTGTTATACTTAGAACAATAAGACACTGTAGAATATTGGATGCTGCTGAGTTAACTGTGGCATTTTGAAAGCAACTGCCGTACTTCATATTAAGAATTTGCTTCCTGTTTTGTTTTGCATTTTTAACTTAAAATGATCGTGTGGAGATCTGTTGATACTGAAAACGCGTTATGAGTCCGCTTTAGCAAAACCTTAAAGAAAGTATGGCATTTTGTTTTTCACAAAGGTTGCAAATTAGTCTCAGTTGAATCTCTTTCTTCAGCAGTGTTCTCCACATTCCATTAACAAGGTGGAGAAAAAACTCTTCCTACAAGTGCAAGCCTGTGACAGTGGTGAACCCTGATGTTTACATTATTAAATTCTTAATTCAATGATTAGTAAAGGCACTGATACTACCAGAAGGCAGGGAAAACAGGATTCTTTTCCCTGTAAGGTGGTAAAAAAATGGAAATCTAGACTGATAGTTGAACTCCTGGATGTGTTTGTGGTATTTAAATTTGCACACCATTGAGAGACTCACTAGACTGAAGAAAAAGATCCAGCTGAAAATGCTTGAGCCTTTTCATTAGTGAAAAACAGACTTACAGAATAACTTAAATCTGATAGACTTAGTGAGAAACTGCAGTGTCTGCAGCAACTTCATATTACTGAAAGCTCAGGGAAACTGAGCACTGCCCAATATATGCACAGAGTTGGTGCTTCAGCTATGCAAAATAGCACTAATCCATATGGAATGAAAGTTAACACAGAAATTAGCTCCAGCATGTTGAGCTCTTGTGCCTGTTTCAGACAACTGCACGCTACAGTTTCACTCTACATCCCTTGCGAGTTGTCTGAGGCATTTTTACTCCTTACATGAGAAACTAGCACTAAGAATGCGAAGTTAAAACTTAAGTCCATCATTAACCTTCAATTTATGTCCTCCTTGTCTGTTTTTTTTAATTTCACTGTAGTAAGTCATAACAATTGAAAAAGAATATGGATCTAAATGTCCACCTATCCAATCTCTGGAAGATATTTTCTCATTAAATTTGCAGTTTCAAATGATGTGAAACTTGTTGAACTGGTTTGGGGCAAATTTTTTGCCCAGATTCTGCTGATTGTGTATAATAAAACAAACATACCCCAAAGCTGGCACTAAACTCAAACCCCAGCTCAGGCCTCATAGCTCCAGAGGCAGTATCAGTCAAACATATTCCATTGCCCAGCAATGCGTATTGGATCTCGAGTGGCAGTACTGCAGCAGTATGCTGAATGCCAGTTGAAGAGCAGAGCTTCTCTGTAAAGGACTGTTGTTGTCTTCATTTTTGCATCACATAAGAAATATTCTTTATTCTATTTAAGTCTTATAGTTAACTCTGAAGTATTCAAGTTCAGACCGTGTAAAGTCAGTGAAGGAATGTTCATCTCTTCTAAATAGTGATCTGCCCCCATATATTTTTAAAATATGACCTTGTTCTTGACCTGCTTGTTGCTTGGCTGGTGCTCTCATCACAGTAGTCTGCCTTGCTTGGTCCTCCTTCTACCCTGTCTGTCTTCTGAAGTTTGGGGAACTCTCAACCAGGACTGTAGCACCCATGGAAGAAATTCATGTTATGTGCCTCAGTATTTTTTGTTGCAAGAGGCTTGTGCTGCACTGGCAATGTTTTGCATTACAGAGTCAGTTCCATTAAATTTTCCTGTTTTGAGGAAAAAAAATGAGATAATGCTGATTTGGGCCTGGAGCATTTAAAAAAAAAAAAAAAAGATTGAGCAAGGGGGAAGCCCATTTCCTGTTCAGCCTTAATTTGAGCCATAACCTGTCCCTCCCTTACCTAACTCCCTTCTCTGCTCAGTGCTTAAGTGGAGTCTTCCAAACTGCTTCTTTAGGGCTGCTAAGTGGTATCTTGCAGTACAGTGCCTCAAGGGTAGAATGGCTTCAAAGGGGAAGTAATGACAGATTCTCATGGCTGTTTTAGGAATGTGAGGATCACTAGGGAAGGAAAGGAACAAGATTTTTTATTTATTTATTTCAGGTTCTTTGGGCAGCTTTTCTGACTTAAAGCCAAAGCATTGCAAAGCCAAGGCTCACTGAAACTGGTGATTTACATCATTAGCTAAATCTCATTTAAACTTTTTATTACAGATCACTAAATGCCTTAACATGGCACTCCGTTTTCCTGTACTAACGTTTGTTTAAATCCCCACTGAAGCAAGAATCTTTCAAAAACAATTCCCTGAAGTTAGCCTTTAAACCTAATTTTTGGGAAAACTTCATAAACTTTTTCCAAATGTGTTTATGCAAGAAATTATGTTAATTTAAGAAGCACTGTTCTATTGCTTAGAGAAAGCTTCCATTAAGTTTGCGAACTACAATTATTTAATCTGTCATCCTTCATTTTATGAAAAAAATATATATTTTTAGGAATTTCACCATTCTGGTAGGCTTTATTAATTTGTGAGTGAATAGTATTACACTCCTGAGTATAATTATTAAACTAAACCAGTTGTCAGTGATGCTTTTCAAAGCCATAACACTGATATGTTTTCCTGGGTGAGCTATAATAATAGTGTAGGAACAGACATTTTGGACTCATATCTGACCGTTCCTAAAGAAGCAGACTGGTAAAATATCATTGGGAATTATTTGCAGCATCCTTGCTTGACCTCACATGTGGCATTTGGGCACGCTAGTCTTGGCAAGAAACATCAACTACATTTATCTTTGGCTTAAAAATGAGGGCATCACATGTTGGCAGTAACATTTGCCATCACTTGCCAAGCACTGTATTGGATTCTGGTCTGTTGCCAGGCTTGTTGCTGCTGTTTTGATATACTCTAGGTTGATGCCCAAACAATTTTCCACATGTCACACTTCTTACTGTAAGTATTACCAAGGGATTTAAATAGTCGTTTGACACTACAGTTTATAAAAAAAACAACAACCCAAACAAAAAAAAAAAACTCTCAAAATAAACCTTTCTGTAAATAAAAAATTAGTTTATGGGGAGGTTGATGTGAATGTGGCTGCAAGGTCACAGCAAAATTAATATCTATTAAAGTATACAGGAGCAGCTATGTGTTTTGTGTAGAGATGATTATATGGGGCATATAGAAAGTCTAGTACAGGCCTTACTAATCTCAGTGGAAAGGTTTTCATTGTCTTCGATACCAGTTATATTGGTTTCTTTGTACTGACATTTTAGACTGCTGGGAATGACTGAATTTTCTGTTTTGAACTTGAGCATTACCTTATCCTCCAAATATATATATATAGAAAAGAAGGTCTGCTTTATCCAAACAAAACAAAATGGGGTTTGGAGAGGAAAAAAGGTAGCTGTTTGATTCAGCAAGAGAATTTTTGTTTGTTTTTAATTATTTGGTTTCAAGTGGTGGTTTTAGCCAAGAGCAAAGTTTTCCTCTGCTCCCCATCCTGGATTATTCATCATTTTTAACAAAAGCAAAACTGTGTAATTGAAGGGGTGGGTTTAGGTACTGTTCTGGAGTAGGAAAGGAAAGGCAATTGTGTTTTGAATTGCTTTTTACACAGAAGTTAGGGCACTTTATCCTAACGTGGAAGACTTGGATGCAATTCCTTCCTTTATTTCAGAGGCTTTGAACCCATGCTCCCCATAATGTGCCCTCACTTATATTCTGGCCAGTTTTTTATTCATTTTCTGTTTGCCTTCTGTGTATATGAATTCTTAAATACTTTTTTGAATATAGCCCAAACTCTGATGTTCCACTGTCCAACTAAGTACTGTTACCACGGGGTGAACAAATTCTCATTTTTTGTGTGTGCTTCTCCCCTCTTCCCCCCAGCCATATTTTTCCTTTTCTGCTAGTACCTACTGTTTTCCACAGAATCAAACAGCTTGAACAGACCAGTTAGGACCACTGCATTCCAGAATAACTTTTAGGCTGATGGTTTAGAGCAGGGTTTAAGTTGGGGAGATTTTGGTTCCAGTTCTCTTTGAAGTCAGGACCAATAGTTTTGTCTTCCATGTAGAATGAGCATCCCAGCTGCTGGGTTGTTTGGATAGAAGGGAAATCTCTCCACATCATCAGCTGGTGATAGATATTTTTCTAGTTTTAAGCTGAGATCACTTGCTGAATAATCATACTTTTAAAGAACAATGTATTTGCAACAAAGTTGACCAGCTCAGCTCTTGGAGAGGGATCCTGCTTGCTTTACCGAGCTGAATAGTGCCATTGATTTCATTTGACCTGGTCCGGTGAGAAGGAAGGAAGATAATGCTCAAGATAGCACTACTTAGCAGGCTGTTTACTTAAAAATAATCCACAATTTAGCTTTTATATTCTTATGATATGTACTAAGGCCCAGCTAGCAGCAAAAGAAGCATGACAATGAACAGTAAAATTAGGTCAAAATGCAAGAATTAAAGGGATTAAAGAGACACACTAGGCTTAAGTGGAAGAATTGAGAACTCTCAGGAGTAACACTGATTGCCAGTGACATGAGAACCTGTAGAAAGACACTAATTCCTAAACTGAGCTATAATAAGCCTGCGAAATGATATTGGTTGTTGGTTGCAAATATTTTTGTTTCAGACAGACTAAAGAGATCTCGAGAAGAATGAGATGAGAGAAGGGACACTGGCTGCTGTTGAGGAACCCTGCTCACAGCAGCCCAACTTGTTTGATTTCCCAACCTGGTTTCACTGAGGGTTTCTAAATAGCACTCAGGATGAGTTTAGCATTTTTCACTCCACTTGCCTGTTAACGATGTAGAGCCCCTAGAGTTCCCGTAAAGGCTCATTTGATCCCTAGATTAAATGTTTCTGGGAAGTTTCTCGATTTCTGTAAAAATTAGATTACTATTTATACAAGAAGGATGAACACACCTGAAAAAAATTGCAGATGCGTGACTTTTCCACCAAGAAAAGTTAGTGAGTCTTAACCTATGGAAATCCACTCAGAATCAAGTTAAATTAAAAATGGGGAAAAAGTAATGAAGGATACATTGTCATCAGATTTTTGCAATTCGTGCAAAAATAATATAACATTCCTGCTATTGCAAGAAAAATTCTCCATAGCAGTATAGCTATGTATCAGCAAACACATGGTGGATTTTATTGCCTTTTCAGGATAAATTAAAAGCTTATTTGTATTACATTATGTAATTAACTTACATTTGCCACATTGTTACTGTGGGCCGGTAGGCACTGGGAATGTGCCGAAACTGAAACTTTATATAACCATTGAGTGATGGGGAATTAGAAGCCTGGTTGAAGAAAAGGCATCCAGTATGTGTATGTAGCCTTTCTTGTATCAAACGGCTATGATGAAGAGCAGCCGTAGCAAAGAGTTTAGATGTGTGCTGGTTTAGCATCACTTCAGGGAAGCTAGTTCAAGGCAATGAACTTTCTTTGGAGTTTTCCTGTGAAAGTTAGACTTCTGTTACTCTTAATAAATGCAGTGTACTTGGAGGTATCTCTTCTGACCTAGTCTTGCAAAGGATAACATGTATAAGATTGTGCAGACTGAAAAGCAAGTCTGCAGGAAACTGAGTTATAAGAATTGGTATAGTCATTTATTCTGTTTGCTTTGCTAAATCTTACAATATAAGGACCATTCTTGCCTTATCAATGTCTTTGTGTACTTTCTGGAAAAAGGAAGACATTAGTTTTATTTCATAAGCCAAAATTGTGTTTGGATGATGTTCAAATTTTCACTGAAGTTGTATGACCTGTTCTTTATAATTGGCATTGAAGAATTTAAGAAGCGGACGTTAAGAGCCAGGAATAATACAACCAGAGTGAAAATCCTGTTAGAGTAAATTAATGAATTAACTTGACCTGTGATGATTTTTGCTTGGGTTTGGCCTAGATGAGAATTTCTTAAGTCAGTATATTGTGGCTTGTTTTCCCTGGGGTTTTATTCAGTTAATCTTTGTTTTACAGATTTAACTAATTAGGTTTTGGTTTTAGTAGTAGAAAGAATTTCATTTAGCAGTAGGCCCTTAGGAAGCTTTTTGAAAAGACAGAATTTTTCTTTTTTTCCCCCCTTTCTGAAGAAGGATTTTAGCTTATTTAAGTCCAAGTCATTAGTAAAACATTAATTCATTCATCTTGATACAGCACTGCCCTGAATGTTTGCCAGGATTCCAATCTCAGTAACTTTTAACTTAAGTACCAGCATAGCACTTCTGTCACTCTGCTGTATAACGTGCATTTTCTTCAAGACTGTAGGAATGTTGTTACCACACACCTTGCTGCCTCTTTAAAGCTTTGTAGTTAGGGTGGAACGTAATAGTTAGAGAGGCAATTGTAAAGGTACCTTTAAAGAAACATTTGAAGCCTAATTCAAAGCCCAGTGCCTCCAGTGAGGCTCTTTGCATCTCGAGGTTTGTGGTTTGGTCCTGCATTAGTGAAATCTGGGAGAATATTTTTTTCACTTACTACTGTGATGTTCAAGAGCAGGTTGTAGAAGATAAGGTTCCCAGAACTCATAGCATGCTATTATTTGCTGTCCCTAAAACTATTTACCCTAAAAGTTGGGTTTTTTTATTTTATTTTAGAGCTCTCAAAGTATTTGATTTCTTATTCTGATGTCTCCTCTTTAGGCAGCGCTTGTGAGCTCAAGAGCCTGAGACGCTGTTACCAGTTAAAAAAAACACTGGAGTACTCTGCATATTATTTTAAGACTTTCTTGGGCTTTGTGCTGAATTCATTCACTGTCTACACTGTTTAATCTCAGTAATGCACTTCGAACTGTCTTATCATTACAGTAGAGTATTTGTAGTGCTGTGTGCTCAGATACATCCCTCCTGGGAGAACTGCACTGAGAGTCTTTTGGATAGAGATATCAGATCCTAATGAAGAGCAAACTAGTCATTACCTATGCAAGTGCATCATTCTCATCTTCATCCTCAGGGGTAGGTGATGCAGTATTGTACATTAAAGATCCAAATGGCAGAACTTCTCTAGTGGGCACTTTGAGTGGGATTATGTCCTGGATTCATCCTAATGAAGTGGAGGTCCTTAAAGTGCTGAATTTATAGCCATGATAAATTTAGGTTCCCTCCATAACAGGTGAAAAAATGACAGACACCTTGAGTGTGAGAAGATTTGGATGTGGCACAGGAGCAATTGCTCTGAATTCTAATCCAATTTTGCCTATATTTCTCTTTTCCTGTGTACTTAGAAGTGCATAGATCATGTGAGTATTAAACAGGGCAGCTTTTAGCACTGGCAAGATTTATAGGTTATTTGGTGAAGTGGACATTTTCAAGCTTATTAACTGATTTGGGCATTAGACTAAACATACAAATGGACATGAGATGGCCAGTGTCGCACTTTTACTTAATAATTCACTGCATACTGTATTCATTGCTGATACTTGAGACCTGTGCTCAATTTTCTCTGCTGCCTGAGGAAGCTTAAATAGATTTTTTCCTACACAACTGCTGTAGCCTTTAGGCTATAGGAAACATGAGGTGAAACCCTCTTGTTGAAGCAGAGTCATTTTGCGTGGAATGAGTAACTCTTCGCTGTCGAGCACAGGTCAGGCTTCTTGTCCCGCTGCATCAAAACCAGGCCCTTTTGGGGCCTGCTGCTCAACTCTCATGAGTTCTCTGCTCCATCCAGCACGGTGGAAAAGTTTCTTCTTTTCTTTCATAATCTTCCCTCATGTGAAGGCCTAACTCCCTGTTTTCCCTGGCCCCAGGAGTTTCCACTTATGTATGTGTGGAGGATTGTCCAGTTAAGTTTTCAGCTCTCTGCCCTCCATCTCCATCCAATCAAACTTTTTTTTTTTCCTTCCCCTGTCCTTTTTCTGCCTCCTGCTTGCTGCCATAGTCTAGTTGTACCAAGAATCATTGAGAGTTAATCAGATGGTTATCAGATGACTATAGCTGCTAGGGACAGAGGGATGCCTTTTCCTGGCAGGGACTGGGAAGAGTTGAGTTAGCTGGTGCTCCTGCAAGGTCCTGTTGTTTGTACACCAGTGGCAAGTTGGAATGAGACAAAACCAAGCACTGCTTTTGGTACTGCTTTGCCATCAGTGAAAAACCTTGGGGGGAAAAAAAAGAGCTATGCTTGGTGCTCCTGAATATATTCTGAATCGTTCACCCTTCAGAGTAGCTTGAATAGACAGACCTTAGGCATTAAGTTGAAGCTAGAGACTGCAGTGGTTGAAGTGACCTAAAAATGAGGGATTGTAATCCTTAGCATTGGGACAGACCAGCCAGCCCGTGAGACTGTATGTTCTCATATATCTCTAATTTTTCCCCCACTTGAAGACAGGCATAAGGTCATTTAGTCATATGTCATACAGGTATTATAGCAATAGCATAGCAGAGTCCTGTCTGGCGTTTTAAGATGCACAGTTACTATGTGCTTTGTGCTTGTTTTCAAATACAGTGCTTCAGATCCATTGAAGGATCATAACTGAGATAGATTCAAATAAGGAGGACAATTTTCACCAGCAGTGGTTCTGCCCTAAATTGTATAATGCATTAAGTCTTGGATTTCAGCTTATGAAGAACAGATTAAACAGAGCATAACAGAAAATTGGTTTATTTATTTATTTGTGGGAAAATATCTCTTTTCAGAAAAAAAGATCTCAGTCCAAATGCACTTTGTACCTCTCAAGTATCTTGTCATATGTGTACCTGTTCCATATTCAGCACACACACTCACTGACTTACATCTCTACGTCCAGGTAGTGAGGCTGCAGGAGCAATTGTGCCATGTCTTCACCACTCTGAATTATGCTGCAGCATGAACTCCTTTTCTGAACTATAAGTTCATAGCACAAGTAAATTCAAGATTATATGATTTATTTTGATCAGCTCACGAAGATATATCTGCATCATATTCAAGTTAGTGACCAAAAATTGTTTACTAACACTTTAGGAAACAGGATGAGAAAGGCAAAGGAAATATTTTTTTATGGAATCAGTCTGTTTTTTCTTCTTTATTGAGTCTCCCCACTACATCCCCTGAAACAGCCTACATTTAACTAATCCCCCTTTTCTGTCATCCAAGAAAGTTGTTTCTGAGAAAACTCTCTTTCCTACTCTTAGAGTGCTTGCAAATCAAGAGAGGCCTCAAAAGAATCTACAGTTGAGAAATACATCCATTAATTGAAAACTTCATCTTAAAGTTGTAGTAATTTCAACATACTGAGTAATAAGGAAATGTAGTTTTAGTCTATTAGTTTCCATGTAGTTACTGCTGTTACTTATAGTAGGTTGATAACCATCTCTCATAGGAATTCCACTTGAAATCGTATGATAAAATGATTTCCCCCTCTTCATTAGTACTGTTACTGCCTATTAAAGCAAACAATTCTAAATATGTAACTTCTGAGTTTTCACGGTTCTTTACACTTCTTTTTGTTTTTTTTCAGTTTACACTTTTTCACGGTTCTTTTACACTTAATTACACATGTAAACCAGACCTTATTCATTGTTTTGAAGTCCCAGATTCATCTAAGCATCTGAGGAGTGTAAGTTATTAGCCAGCCCTGGAACCCCTTCTAATTACTGAATTGTTGAGATCTCAAGAGGCAGCATTATGTTGTGGAGCTGCCTGCTTTTAAGGAAACCTCATTCAGGTACCTCAGTGGTTGCTCTTATGTGTGAATAATCTGTCCTTTGTTGATCTGACATAATTTTATCGCAGTCTTCCCTTGGTTTCCACAACTGAAAAAGAATGAATCTAAATCTTCTGTGAACTTGGCTTACATTTTTAGTATGAGTTTATGCAAATGTATGTTACCTGTTTGGGACAGAGCTGCATTTCCTAGCTGGGACATTTGCAAATGCTTGTGTAACCTGATTTGGCCACACATGCCTTTTCTTTATTATACTCTCATCAATAGGCAATGTATTATTTTGATCAAAAAACAGCTTTTGTGCTATTTTTTTCCTGCAGTACTTCTACTTTGTTCTGTGCACATTGGTGCAAAAATATATCTATAGATTCCTTGGTTAAATCCCATGTTTTCGTATCTGTTAAGTGCTACTGAAAAACAATAATTTTAGTCTAGTTTTTTCTTCGTAGTATTCATCTTGACTTGTGAGTTTTTTTGCAGGATTCTGTCCATGTAGCTTAGTTCTTCAGATTCATTCAGTGAACAGAGTTGCAAATATTTCCAGTTTAAGTCCACTTCTGTGATTTCCCCCCCCTAACTGTTTGATGACTTCAGAATTAGTATAGCTATGGTGGGACTGAATATTTAGTTATGAAGATAAACACAAAGAGTTGATATAGGCTTTCTTTCACAGCATTTGACATAGAGACATGTTACAAAATGATCTTAAACATTTAGCCAACACTGAGTTTCATAAAATGACAGTTTGGACAGCTTGAAATGTTTTGTTTGAAGGATCATGGATCTTGTCGACTTTCACAAGCGCTGGAAAGTGTAGTTTCCTGAGAGGCCGTGTTTCATGAAAATTAATAATAATAGTGATTTTGCTAAACAAGGAGTGTAAGCTGCTTCTGGTCTGCTGGCACTTTCTGAATGCTTAATTTCTACATTTCACCTATGGTAGGAAGTGGCATAAGAAGGGTTAGTGGTTGCAAGCTGAATGCATAACAATTCAGATTACAGATGGGAATGTAGTTTTCAAGAGTGAACGCTCTGTTAGCAGTTCTCAAGGCAAGTGGTGAATTCTCCTGATGTCTTCAAGAACAGATATCTTACTGAACCCCCTCCTGCCCCCTGGCATCAAACTACATCCAACACAAAGTTACTGTATGGAATTGTATGTTCTCTTAATATAGAAAATCAAGCTAAATAATTATAAATGCTTCTTTTGGCCTTGAAATCTGTGGAGCAGGAATTTATAAAAACTCAACTATTACTGATTTTGCATGCAGCTAGAAACAGCAGCAAAGCTCACCTGGAGCTCAATGAGGACAAACTGTAAAGAGATTATACGATTTGCAGGACAGTCTTGTCAGTTCCATTCTGCCAAATTGTGTATTTAAGAAACAATCCTTACTCCTCCCTGACCCCCCTGCAAGATCTTTAAGGAAATTCTTAAATTAAGGAAATTCAGGATTATTTGAAATCCTGCTTTCAAGTACTTGAAGGGAGGATGCCAGGGGGATGGGAGCAGTCTTTATTCAGTGGTGCCCATTGATAGGACGAGGGGTAATGGGCACAAGCTTGAACATAGGAAGTTCCATCTTAACATGAGGAGGAACTTCTCTACTTTGAGGGTAGTGGAGCACTGGAACAGGCTGCCCAGAGAGGTTGTGGAGTCTCCCACTTTGGAGACATTCGAAACCCGCCTGGACGCTGTCCTGTGCAACCTGTTGTAGGTGACCCTGCTCTGGCGGGGGGGTTGGACTAGATGATCTCCAGAGGTCCCTTCCAACCCTGACTATTCTGTGATTCTGTGAAATTAGGAAGTGCTGTTGCGAAGCTGATAGAAGGACCTTTAAATCACATAGCTGAGAAGTTAAGAATTTAAAGAAGATAGAAATGAAAGCTGAATGGTACAGCCCTCAAAATCTGTGGATTATTGTGTCTTTTCATATTGTCACTAGTAACATTATTTGCTTAGTATGTCAACATACAATCTTCTCCCTCTCCCACCCACACACATTCTTGTAAAGTATATCTTGTTAATGTTATCTTAACATTTTTCACCCCAGGGATTTTTTTTCAAAAAATTATAAAAGTAAGCAGCACTTCAAAATGCAACAAAAAAGAACACTCAAACCTAAAAAATTTACCAGTTTTACTGAATTTTAAAACAACCTTTTGCATTTAACAATTTAAAAAGCTGAAATTTGCCAAACTGTATTTTATTTTTATGTTCAAAGCCACATCACGTGCCAGCTTTTTCTAAATAATATTATGTATAAATGTAGGTGAAATATTTTTTAGAATTCCACTGTTTACCCTGTTCTTCTTAGCTAGATCAGGGTTATTCTGACATAATCAAGTGAAATAACTCCATCCTTATGTAAATTAAACTAGAACACAACTAGCCAGCTTTCGCCCTGCTCCTGCCCTACAAAATGATTACCACAGAGGCTCTCCAACATGTGTCCTGCCTAATTAGTGTGTTGCTCAGAAGAGTTCCAACATATGAGGGTGAGATTTCATGTTCATCACACTGCTGGTGTCTGTGGACGTGCTGCCACATGATGCCAAATGGGGGCGATATGGATGACTTTCTGCTGTGACCACATTGCGTAACTACCCATTCCTTTAGCTCTCCAGTGGCCCATGTATAGTTACTTCACTTCTGCTTAACTACGCTGACTTGAACTGGTGGTCTGTAAGCTAAATGTTTTATAGTCTACTATAAAAGGACTATATATATGTGCGTGTATATATATAAAGGACTGTATATAGTTCTTAAGCCAGCTAGCCTCTTTGAGTTTATATAGCAAGTAAATATTCTAATGGGTGATCTTACTTTCCTGCTTTGCCCCTATTTTTTCCCATATTAGGCTGAGGTTGCTTTGGTGAGTAGCCTGGTTCACAGTTAAGTCTTGAACTTTGAATTCTTGACATGCCTGAACTGGCTTTCTACCTGAAGAAAAGCAAGTATTCCTCTTTCAGTGCCTGGCTTTGCATAAACAGGTCTTTACCCTGACCTTTGCTTATAGATATTGTTATCCAGTCAGCTAGCTAGGCTGGAAGGAGACGGGGCATATACTGTTTCAAGCAGCAGTCAGTTTTAAAATGTATAAAAAATGCACATTTCTTCTGCATAGGAAAGACTCAAGTTTTGATGAAAAAGAATTATTTGCTGGGGGAAAGATTGTTAGGAGATACTTTCACACTTCTACAGAATACTTTTTAGGTCAACTTTTAGCTCTCACTGTTCACAGTATCTGAAACTACAGCTCTCAGGCCCAACCCACCTTTCCGCTGTGGAATTGATAAGAGATCATCAAGAAGCTGATAAACACAAGCTTAAGGATTAAGAGTAAAATGAAATATTTGGGGTGGGCTTTCAGTGCAAAGTTGTGTCCATGAGTAAATTCAGAATTTTTTTTTTTGTTTGGTGTTTTTTTTTGCTTTTAAAGTAGCTCTTTCTTTGTGCTTCTTTTAAAATCCTTTAATTACTTATTGTGTAGCTTAGTAGTCCTTGCCTTATTCCTTGCTTAGGTGAAAAAATCGCTTCTTTTTCCCTTCATACATACATTCCCTCTGTGAATTCCCCTTTGGGCAGTGTTGTTCAGCTCCATTCCAAAATACAAGGCTGTGTGCTAAATAGCATTGAATAGGATACACAGAAGGAACAAAGGTATGATTAATTGTATGTGCTAACATTTGTTTTACTTCAAATTAGCTGCATAGCTTAGAGTAGAAGCAGAAGCCATGGCACAAATTCTAGCATATGTTAATCCAAGCACAAACTGTATGTTCTGGATATACGTGCTAAATAAATAAGAAGCATTGCTAAAACCCACATTACAATCCCTTAATTGCTAAGGTTTGGGTGCTGGCTAGATCAAGCTAGCACAGGTAGACTATCAGGTACTTGTACTGGTATATTAATTTTGCTTTGTAGATTTCTTCTATTTAATAAGATTTGGGCAAGTTTGGAGGGTGTTTGTAGCATATTTCCCTGGGCAGGTTTTTTGTAAAAATTGAAGGTCTAAAGAGGCAATGTATTTTAGTAGTCTGCTTATTTACTACATCATAACAAAAAATTATTCTCCTCAACGTACATCCAAATATTGCTCTTTCAAATTCAGACAGAAGATAAAAAGGATGGGAGTCATTTGTTTTAACATGTATGTCCAAAATATATGGTTCTAAATCTAATGGTAATTTTGCATCCTTTTATAGTTAATGGAGTTGTTCACCTGATTAAATAAGGGTGATTCATCTCAATCTAAGAGAAGAGCTAACAGATAAATTGTATTTCTCTCCTGGGGTGCTCATTTGTCCATTTATGGTAAGCGGGGGCCTGGTACAACTGGAAAAAATTTAGACATTGTAAGGTGAAAAAGATGAATCCCACTCCTCTTCAATTTTATCTGTGGGTGTAGGTTGTAAAAATAACATTTAAAAGCAGATTCTGAAGTGTCATCTAAATTTGGCTTATCATAGAAGGATAAGCTATTTAATTGTTTTATTTCACTGTGTAGTATATATAATTGGAAGCGTCTGTTTTTCAATATTTGAAGTACCTGCTCAAACCAGTGTAAGCTCTCTTGTAGTGCAATAGGATCTCCGTAGTAATTTTCCTCTACCAAATATTTGTGTCTGTGCATTCTATTGTTAGGTGTCTGATTACATTGATATCAATGTGACCTCATCACTTTTGGTAGTATCCTAGCTAGCGTAACAGTATTTGTCCACTTGCCTGCTAATGCATTAATGTTCGATCAGTCAGTGCTCTTGGTCATGGACATTGTGAAAAGTTAACTTTCTGATTCTGTAGTCTGGGGCTATAAACATGTGTGTCCTTGTTAATTTGTACTATTTCATTGAACGTGTCAGGAATTAACTCGTCATCTTTAACTTGTGCTAGTTTAGAGTCTAGTTCCAGGCACTTGTTTTTCTTTATTAAAGTGACTAAATGACCCAGATCCTTTCCCCCCTCCTCAAGTTTTTACTTCCTATGTTGCAACATTGTGTAGTTCTTAAAAGCATGCACATTTGTAATTAAACTGTTCATTTGAATGTTTTTTCTCCAACTCAGATGTACATTCCTGCTGACAGTAACCATAAGAAACTTTGCATGCAGAGTTCCCTGCTTTAGGTGTTTGGAGATCTAGATGCTAGCCTTCAGCTGAGTTCTCGTTTGGAGTGAGAAACTCTGAAGTGTTTAAAAAAATAAGATGCAGAAGGCAAAGGTGAAAGGGAAGCACCGTTTGGGTGATCTTTACTCAGATTATACAAAGGAAATGTCATCACAAGAAAAGTAGTGAAACAAAGACATCGCTGAAGAAGGAAGTCCCGTGAATAGTACTGTTAAATTAAAATTAATATAAAACAAAATAGAAATTAAAAAAAATATGTGGCTGAGCTTCCTTGCAGTGTAGACACTTATCAAAATCAGCAGAAACCTAGAGGTTTCTAAAAGTTAAAACTGTCCTTTGATTGCAGGAAGGTATATTGCTGTTCTCTGGAAAACAATGACCAGTAAAGCTTACTGTAATAGGTATTATGATTGGATCAGGAGAGTATTTAAAATACTGAATGTTCTTATGTTGTTTTAATACAAATCAGCAGAAATTCCTTAATCCACTAGGATACTCCTGATATTAGAAAAGATAGTAAATTTGTTAGAAGTCCAAATCAGGTATATCAGAATCAGTATTCCTCAGGGCTCTTCCCAAATAGTTGTTACAGTAGCTAAATTGTCATTGCACATCAGTGAGATCAGATGGTTTTGTGCTTTAGATGTGAGTTAGGCAACAGTAAAGATTAGTAAAGCTTAACTTTTAATTAACTGCTGTTAATAGGATTTTAGTAATGAGGTTGCTGTAGTTGCTTTCATGAGGAGTTTGTGGTAATTTGTAAGTGTGAGTGAGCAGTGAGGAGGCATCTTTACAAATGACAAAACCCAGAGTTTCTAGGCCTAGGGAAAACCAGGGAACTGCAGGAGGTCAAAAAAAACCCAAGAGTGAACACCCATGGTAGCTGGTATTGTTCACTTACAATCCACCAAATGCCTCATGCCCATGTTCTTACAGCATATGAGTCAGAGACCTCATTGAGCATCATAGGGAGAAACCTACAGGCATTGGGGTGCAGCTTATTCTGAAGGACTCCTTGATCAAAGATAGAGGAGGAATGTGACACCACAGCGTCAGAAGTGGAAGAAGTTTTCCGGATGCCTGGATGTGCGGTGGAGTTGTTCACCTGAGTTGCTGAGTTCCTGCAAAATATATAACGCTTGAATGTCTCTGTGGACTGTCATTGAGAGGCTTGTTTTACATATGAAATAATATGGTGGTTGTAAAAAACAGTGCAAGGAGAATTAAATTTAAAAAATATTTTAAAATTATGAGAACAACACTATTTTACACATTTTACAATGAAGTTATTAAATGTTTTTAAAAAGCTGGAATTTATAAGGAAGTTAATCTAAAACTAATTGTCTAGGATACTTTTTTTTTATAATAGATATGGATAGATATATAAACAGATTGTAGTGGTTTAACCCCCACCATGCAGCCGCTCACTTACCTTCCCCTCCCCTGCCCCTCAGTTGCGATGGAGGATAGAATCAGAAGAGTAAAACTTGTGAGTTGAGATAAAGACAGTTTAATAGGTAAAGCAAAAGCTGTGCATGCAAGCAAAGCAAAACAAGGAATTCATTCCCCACTTCCCATTGGCAGGCAGGTGTTCAGCCATCTCCAGGAAAGCAGGGCTCCATCATGCGGAATGGTTACTTGGGAAGACAAACGCCATTGCTTTGAGCATCCACCCCCTTTCCTTCTTCTTCCCCCAGCTTTATATGCTGAGCATGATGTCACATGGCATGGAATACCCAGTTGGGGTCAGCTGTCCCAGCTGTGTCCCCTCCCAATTTTTGTGCACTCCCAGTCTACTCACTGGTGGGGCGGTGTGAGGAGCAGAAAAGGCCTCGACTGCCCAGCAACAGCTGAAAACACCAGTGCGCTCTCAAAAGTATTTCACATCCCAAATCCAAGCAGCACTATACCAGCTGCTAGTAAAAAAGTTAACTCTATCCCAACTGAAACCACGACACAGGTATAAACTGAGAAACCCTCCATGATGCCATGGTACATCTTGGTCATTGGTGGAAATTAGAAAAAAAAGTTGCTTCTATGCACACAGTTCCATAACTCCCACATAGAGTTTCCTTTGCTGAAATTAATGGTGTGGAAAAATTTAGGTGTGAATCACATCAAAACCCCCTAAGGATTGGACCCAGTAATTGAAATCCTATTTAAAAAGAGAAATAAAAGTAAGTGGAGCTAAAAGTAGACATGCAGACTTGTCCAATTTTGACACTGGGTAAATTAAAATTGCACTTGCTAGGGCTTCTGTAAAATTTTATAATCTTTGCCTAGCTAAGAAAACTTTGCAATTCTTTTCACTTTTGTCGTATTTTTACCATAGTGTGCTTTGAATTTCAGACCATATCAGAAGTGTCTGTTTATGAAAGGCCAAGGACTGTACAGTCAGTCTAATGTATCTTCTAAATTACTCCTACCTAATAGGTTTACATAGTAATTTGCTTAAAGTTTGAATATGTGTTATTCATAAAACCAGAATCCAAGTTCTGCATTTTGCCTTTCCTGGTGCTTGGACATGGTCATGGTTCCACTTTATTTCTCTTTAAAGTTAATTACTCCAACACATGCAGTAGATACTGAGAACAGTTTTAATGAGTTCATGGAATTAATAGAAGATTGTGTTATCTTTTTCTTCACTATAAATTTGGCAAACCACTTCCATTTGTAGTGGCCATTCCTGTTATCTAAATAGTTGAGAAAGAATACACAGATAATTTTTGTTGGAGTGAAATACCAAGAAGTTGTGATTCAGATAAAAGAAAATGCTTAGAGATGCAATTAAAATTTTTATCTACTATATATAATCCTTTAATACACCAAGTGATTAGAAAAAATAGGGAGTTGAGCACTGAAGATTAGAAAATTGAAACCCAAACACTGCAAACACTTCTTTATAAATATTTAACTATGTTTTTCTAAATACTTGCATGTGTATAGAGTGTCCTGATCATATATGTTTATGTGCATGTGCATACAAGAGATGGAATAAAACTATCAGCTGTGAAGTTAAGGAAACAGACGTGTTTATATTGAATATTCCGAATATTCTCAGTTTTTAGGTAAAAATAAATAATATGATTGGACAAGAATCTAGTACTTTTCCAGTCTTTTTCTGTCTCTAAGTGGAGAAAGAATGTCCTTGAGATTAAGGTGTTAAAATTGATTTTATTCCTAATTCTTCACATTTGGTATGTGACTTCATGCAAGCCATAGAATCACAGAATGACAGTGATTTGAAGGCACCTCTGGACATCGTATAGTCCAATATCTCTGCTCAGAGCAGCATCAACTAGAGCAGTTTCTCCAGGAATGAGCCCAGTCAGGTTTTGAATATCTCCAAGGATGGAGACTCCACAACCTCTCCAGACAATCTGATCCAGTTTTGAACACCCTTACAGTAAGAATTTTTTTCTCATGTTTGAATACATTTTTTAATTCCATTTGTCCCTGTTGTTTCTTGTCCTGTCACCTGTGCACCTCTGAGAAGGGACTGGCTCCCTTTCATTACACCCTCCCATCAGCTATTTATACGCAATGCGAAGTTTCCCATCTGAGCCTTCTCTTCTCCAGGCTGAACAATCCCAGCTCTCTCAATCTGTTGTCGTCTGTTAGGTGCTTCAGTTCCTTAATCATCTGTGTTGCCCTTCGCTGGACTTGCTTCAGTATGTCCACATTTCTCTTGTACTGGGGAGCTCAGAGCTGGGCTCGACACTCCACGTCTGTCTCACCAGCGCTGAGTAGAAGGGAAGCATCGCCTACTTTGACCTGCTGGCAGGTGATCCTAATGCAGCCCAGGATGCTATTGATATTCATACTAACATGTACCAATCTAGATAAGCCCAAGGCTTGTATTGTGGCAGTAAGAAAATTCTCAATTCCCTGTTACTTCGTTCAGCTGTGAAGAAGCACGACTCTAATATTTCAAGTATGCAAACTATCATGAATGCGAGTGGCTTACAAATTTTATTTGCAAGATGCATTTCCAAATTAGCCTGAACCACGGATAGCTGAGTTGGGGCTAGCAACTGTTTTCCATATGCAATGTGAAAACAGAGCATAGTTAGTAACCACCAACTGTAACAATAAAGTACTTCTCATACTGGGATTGTGGGGAAGATCACATAAAAGGCTGCGTCAGCAACTCACAGGGTTTATTACCATTTAATACCTTGGCTTATGGTGAAGCAGCAGCAAGCTGTCATTTTTTTTCTCCCATCTTTGTATGAGATGAGTATTATATGCTGGAGCATAGACATTCCTATCCAGAGAGACTGGTAGAATTAGAAGACTCACAGAGTTGGGAAGCAAACTTGACAGTGTTAATTTTTCTTTAAATTTAACTGCCTAAAATTGGGGGACATCAAAATAATCATGTAAGGAGTATGAAAAGATATTCTGAAAGTGTCTGAACTATGATAAAAGTGTACTGCTTTACACCTGTAATGAATTCCATCCCTAATTTTTAATTTAGATTAATGAATCAGATGCTGTTTGGTTAAGGGCAGTTGGAGAGAGAATCCATAATCTACGCCACCTAGTTCTTAACACTTAGAAGTGATGCCTCCAGAGCTTTATTTAGGAAATGTAAGTACCTGTAGAGGGCATTTAAGGTCTTATGCAGGCCAAGTAGCCCTCTGGAGTTACTTGATTCTCCCCACCATCTATTTATGGAGCTTAGAGCAGGTGGGTTCCTCCCGTAAAATGTTGTCTGATGATGCACTCAAATTGACTTGATGACTTGCTGCTGCCAAAAGAGAGACCCTCTCCCTCTCCCATTCTTTCCTATCTCATCTTACTCCAGTTTATAGCGTGCTAAATTGATTCAACTAACCATCCTGGCAGAAAGCCAGTAGCTTTGTAGGCTAAATGAGTGGTAGAGCGTTGAATGGGTTTACCAGACAGGCAGCGATGAGCAGCAGGGAGAGCGCACAGCTAGGAATGGGGGAGACCAGAGGAGGTGAGAGAGAAATGGGGTTTTCCCAGTTGAGGGCTTTGAGCTGTTGGATTCATTTAGCTAAGTTGTCTAGCTACGTTGCTTCACACTCAATTCAGATGGGGCTTCACAGACTGCTTGAGGCAACCTGAAACTGTGCTTGCCTACCAAAGGGGAAGTCCCACCCCCGCTTTGCGTCTGGCTGTACCTGTTCTCTCTGTGCTGGCACTAGCAATGATGCAGCCACACGCAAAGGTGTGGATTCCCCCTATCCACAGCATCCCATAATTAATCAGTTTAAAACTGTCTTGCAACTCTTGGGCTCCTCAAGCTAAGAAGATTTAATAGTTAAACGAATAAACAGCTCTGTAGCTACTGCTACAGAAGTTTTATTACAGATTTTACTGACTGGTGGTTTAACAGCAGAGAAAAAGTTTATAAAATGTTATGGGTCCATTTAGTTTGTAGAATGGCATTCCAGCATGACATCTCCATTAGCACCTAGGTAATTTTTTCTCCGAGGTTTGAATAGGCCATAAAAGGTTGTATATTTTTGAATAGTACTATAAACATAAAAAGAAGAAAATAAAGAATAAAACAAAAAATAAAAAATAAGGTGGACAATTACACATATCTGTGATGTTTATGAGAAAAATTCTTAATGTGTGCATAAGGAAAAAATACATGTTACATATAGCATTTCACACATAAAATAGAATAATTTTTATGTCTTCTAATTTGTAATATTCTAATCACTTTTATTAAATGTTTAAATCATTTTAATTATTCAATAAAGGAAACTCCTGATTTTCTTTAGAATGTTGCATCAATATTGGTGATGGATTTAGCTTGGAATTGAGGTAACAAGTGATGAAAATATAACTTAATTGCTCTTGTGGAAGGAACATTGTGCTGCAAATTGATTATCACTAGACCAAAAGTGGATTAAACTTCCTAAGTACATTACACAAGGTGGTGGTTTGCATGTTATAGGAGACATGCAGTTTGATTATTGAAATGATGGGTTGTGCAACTATATGTTTTGACACTATAATCCTGTAAAACTTGCTCAATAGAAAGGTCCAGATGGCTGTATCTTGTGTTCTACCATAATAAATGGCATCCCTTACATCAACTATTTGATTATTGGGTTGAATGTGGCACCCATGCAATGAATAGGTCATGGAAACAGTATCTCCTTTTGAGATGTCAAAATAATACAGGGGATGATGAACGAAGTCAGCAGGCAAACGCTTCAGTGTTTGGTTGAGAAAAGGCTAGTGGAGAACTACAGTGTCACAGGATTTTTCAAAAGTTGGTTCGTTGTTTGTTTCTTCTTTTAAAAAGAAAAAAATAAAGGTGGATCTTCTTCATTGTAAGAGAAAAGGTCTTGTGAATTCCAGAATGCATACATGTTCTCTATTGCTTTGAAAACATTGTGTAAGTAATTATTAGTATTGTGTGTCTCAGGATAAAGTGGTTTCCCATCTCGTACTGAGTTGGTGGCTTTCTAGTGCTCGTCTAGTGATGAGGTCAGGAGCCCGTGCTCATACGCCTGTGCCCAGGGAAGAAGGGCTTCTTCAGAAAGCAACTGAGACCACTCAGCTTCTCCCCTGAGTTTGCACTGAAGGAGCCTTTTTCTTCTTGCAGGGACTTAAAGGGAAGTTAGGGATGCGGGTTGCTTGCCCAAGGCATCTTAGCTTCTCTGCCCAAGTTCAGTTGTTCAAGCAGCCCCACAGAGGGAGGGTGGGGGGGCTTACCCCTGTCCCAGAGATCCAGGTAAACTGAAATGAGGGAATCAATATTGCTCACATTTATCAAAATATATTTTTTGTTATAAAGTGAAGAATTTAGTGAGCAAGGAAAAAAAAAACCACATTGATACAGAAGCTCTGAGCAGTCTCTTCTTGCACAAACTGCTGTTCTTGTGTGACCTCCTTTCCAGTCACTAACTGTCCATTGCCATCTCTGACACTACTGGGAAAAATCCCGAGTTGTTGCTATAATAAAAGAAGAAACTGAAGCATGTTTGTTCAGACATGCAGTGTCTGTAGAGATGCCAGCTTACTCTGATATTTCACTATCCCTTTTGCGTAACAAAGACAATGTTGCCTCCGGAGATTTCTTTCTGAAGACGTCTCTGTTTACAGACAATGCATGCAGGTGCATGCCGAATTTCCTGTTTGTGTTTGCGCTTGGAGTTGCAACATTTTTTAATCTAACATAATCTCATACTGCACAGCAAATCACTGTATTTTACATTTTTGTATGCGACAGTGATGAGGTGTTTCTGATTTCCCAAATAGTGTAGTAATGAGCTGTGTTATGGCGTAATAGAGATGATTTTGATGAACAGAATATCTGAAAACATTATGTCAGTGTTGCAGTTAACCAGCTTATTTTTGCGTGGAAACAAAATGTAATCTTTTTGCACTTCTAGATAAGATGATATGGTAAGCTAAATTCTAAAGCTATTTTGAACATTCACAATGATTCTGGGCTGCGTCAAAGGATACCTAAAGCCGCTACTCATGATGGATGCTGTGTGTAAATCACAGCAGACTAATCGTAAGGTGGTACTGGAGAGAGGTACCTGAACCAACTTTACCATCTGGACCAAGTACCAATAACGCTGTAGCCACAACAGCTTGGGGTTCAGCTTGGCACTCAGTACTGCATCCAGCTCTGAAGCCCTCAGCGTAAGAAAGACATGGACCCGTTGGAGTGGGTCCAGAGGAGGGCCACAAAAATGATCAGAGGCCTGGAGCACCTCTCCTATGAAGAAAGGCTGAGGGAGTTGGGCTTGTTCAGCCTGGAGAAGAGAAGGCTCTGGGGAGACCTTATAGTGGCCTTCCAGGACTTAAAGGCGGCCTATAAGAAAGATGGGGACAAATGTTTTAGTGGGGCCTGTTGCGGTAGGACAGAGGGTAATGGTTTTGAACTAAAAGAGGGTAGATTTAGACTAGATATAAGGAAGCCATTTTTTACAGTGAGGGTGGTGGAACACTGGAACAGGTTGCCCAGAGAGGTTTCCAGAACCCTGGAAACATTCCAAGGTCAGCTTGGACAGGGTTCTGAGCAACCTGATCTTGTTGAAAATGTCCCTGCTCAGTGCCAGGGCTTTGGACTAGATGACTCTTAAAGGTCCCTCTAACCCAAACTATTCTATGATTCTGTGACGCTATGATTGATCTACAGAAGCAGTCTGGAGTCCTAGGAACAGCTGTTCATGCTGAGTTCTGCATTGCCACTGCCATACGTTTTTTAACTAACTAGTTTAAAGGTGGGTGTCGTGTATCTGTATGTGCAGCAATTGCTTATTTGGACTGCAGTGCACGATGCCAGTGCATGGTACCAAACGCTGGGAAATGTTCATGCATAGGGCCACCCCCACTTTCTCTGTGCTCAGGGTAGGGTATCATGTAGAAACTGCTGTTCCTCTGCATCATGAGAGCGTTCTGCTCCAGTGGACCGCCTGGGACATGAGCAAGGCAAAGGAACCTTTGTGAGGGCAAGGATATGGACATTATTTTGTTAGGTTAGCCTCTTTTGGGGTTTAAAGCTAACATTTTTGCCTTTAATCAAATGTATCTAAGCTTGCTGACGCTACTTGTCACAAGTTTTGTCCCTAAGCTCTTCTTTGAAGATAGTGGGGGGATTGCCAGAGTAATGACCACATTTGAAAAAAACAAGTTTTCACTGTCATTTACTGAGGAAACAGGTGTGGTGGTTTAATATATTACTAAATCCCCCTCTGCCAGAGGTAGCTGCCTTTTTACAGAGTCAGCAGGGTGGTATGCATATGTTAGTAACGCCACTGTTAGTCCAGCTCGGTAGCAGTGCAAGCTATGATGCTGAACTATGAATGGGTGTTTTAGGGGCAGGAACACGTACTCTGCTTCCCTAACTCTGCTAGAGGCCTGCCAGTAATGTAGGAAGGGGGTGGACATCTATGGGGTTAGTGGCTTAAAGCTGCTTAAAGATTTACGAGGGCTTGCCTGTCAGATATGGTCGTTAGGTCAAGATTTGTATCAGAACGTACAATATTGTGCAATTCACTAATAACCTTTATTTATCACTCATGTGAAGTATACGTTGGCATGTCTGGCATGTCCTGCTGCCTAGAAAGCTATTCTGATTGCACACAGATTTAAAACACCACATTGACAGTCTAATTGTCATTGAATCCACCACCTTCTTAATTGTACTCTTTCTGTATTTTTCATTGTGATTATGGACGTTTGCATGTTAGTACAATACAGATAATGAATAACATGTTATGAAAGGAAATCCTGTGTTTTAATAAGTATACACAGAAAAATTAATTTTTTTAACTGGATTTAAAAAATATATAGTTGTAACAGAGTAAAATGAGTTCAGGTTCACCTGTGAATGGATTGTTCTCAAGTCTGCCTTCTTTGGTCTCTGGGCTTGATGTAGATGCAGTCGGACTTTCATACTTTAAAGAAATATTCCTTTAAGGGATAATATTATGAGCATTATAGTGCTAGAAATTCTTTTTATTACAGAAATACTTGTATTACCTGTTCTCTGTCATATCAAATAAAGATTATATGAAAACATATTTCTATCTCACGTGCTAACATGTAAGCAATCATGGAATGCTTTGTTGAGAGAGAACTGAAATTTGGACAGTGATTGCCAGATAAAATTGTGAAGGTGAAGGGGGAGTATATGAGGGAGTAACATGCAGCATCAAATAAGAAAACTGTGAGCCAGTGGTTTGGAGAAAACAGGACACGTATCGGTGTAGATGCAACTGTACATGTGAAAAAGCTTGACTTTTACTTTTGAACAGTTGTAGAGAAAGAACAAAGACAAAGAAGGATATTAATAGAGAAATAGAGACTGAAAGGAAGGTGCCATACATCCAAAAAACACTTAGGAAAAAATGGGGTTTTTAAATTGTTATGAAATTAATTTAAGTAATAGAAGGGATTTTCCCTGGAGCAACATGAAATTGCAGTACTTTCTGTGGCACTGCAGAAAAAAGGGTAATGATTTAGGAATTCTACAGAATTAAGGTAATGAAAATGGGAAGTGAATCTGATGTGAGGATTTCTATGTAATTTGTCTTTTTGTGCTGCTTTTTCTTTGCCAGCTGGAGCTTTAAGTTACATACATACATACCTCTTCCTTAACTTGCCTTGTGTGCTAAACTGGGCATTCTCTTTTCTTTAAAAATAAGGGCTTAGTTTGGAATATCAGGGTAAAATGTCACTCTTTGCAATTTGGTTACTTTTTATATATCTTTTGCTTGTCATTATGTGTTTAAATGAGAGATCTCCAAGCTCAGGCAGAAATATGTTGACAGTTTTACTTTAAAAGGAAAAATGTCTTTCTGTGGGGTCTTTGAAGCAAATCTATCTAATGTGTAACTGAGTATCCTTTGCCTTCTACTTTCATCGTCAGAAATATGTCACACATTGTAAGAATCTAGGAGGACCTAAATCCCTTCTATTATGTGTGTTTGGTATACCAAGAAGTCCTTCATTAGATGAAACTAGTGGGGTCTTGATGAAGTCGACTGGAAGATTTGCCAAAGTGCAGGTTACCCATTAGGTGTTCCTGAAGGTATGTTACCATTGCAGCTGTGACCTGGGTCCAAGAGGTGATCTCAGCATGCAGGTGATCCAGGTCTGCTTGTGGGCGTTCATATTGCAGGGCTGCAGTCCACTTGACAACATGTGGCCATCCACGCTGAGACTGCCAGAGCTGGGTTTGCAGATGGCTTTTCTAATGCACAGGTGCAGGTTCTTATGGCCTCACTGAACGGAGCGGCCCTGCAGTGGTTTTTCTTCCAAGTTGTGAGAGTCTCTGAACAAACTGGTGTTGAAGTGGTATTCTTGGCTTATGCAGGAGCGTTGCTGCTCTGTCTGTCCAGCTGTGCCAGCACCCAACACAGTCCGATGACCATTTTCTGCTTCTGGCCATCCTGTTGCTGCAGCCAGAAAGACATAGAAGCGTAGTGGTACAGGAGCCTCAGAAGATGGAGTAAGTTTTAGCAAGATGATCATATAGTTTGGGTGAAGGTGCAGCAAGGTGGAGACAGATATGGCACGAAACAATGACTGCAGGTTCTCTACACAGGGAGCTGAGCTTCTAATGCAGATTGCAATACTGGTATTCTTGACCAGTCTCATATTACCTCTGTTCTTCACTATTCCTGTTCAGTCGCATACCTCTTTCTGAAAAGATTTAAGCTTTGTATATATTCAGATGGATGGCTGCTTAAACAGATCATTTCCCCAGACTGTCCTTTTGTTTGTGCTCTATCAAGTGATTACAGTATTAAGCATCCCTGGAACAAATAAACCATAATAATTAGAAAGTGTACCTAAGGAAGTAGATCTAACTGGAGCTTTTTGAGAATCTGCCATGAATGCTAGTTTGCACTAGTCTGCCAAGAGCTGTGGTTGATCAGATTGATATCATCAAGTCAAACATAGGTGTTCTGTACGGAGTAGGTGGTTTGAGAAGTGTTTGCTCTTTTGGGTGCTGTGTTCTTTGGTGTATGCTGCAGTCACTAAGCATTAGGCCTAGAGCTTTTGTTATGCAGTTGCAAGGGCTCTGCTGATTTCTATGGCCATTACAGGGAGTTAGGAAAGTACTGTTGTCATCACTTAGGCTACTTCCAAGCAAGCAAGGAAAATAAGGAATGCTTTGTGCTTCTACATCTCTGCACGGCAGGAGAAAGGAAAGCTGCTACAATGGAGATGTGTGATGCTGTTAAACACTTGGCCATTTAGGTGCTTTTGGTTTTAAGGGATTAGAAGAACTGATGATAATTCATGAAAATTTAGAATAAAATCTTCTTGTTTCTTTTCCCATCTTATGTCCATATAATGAACAACTCAAGAAAAAAAAAAAAAAAAAGCCCTGCAGGTTTTGCTAGCAAATAGAATGTTGTTGAAATTGAAAGTACTGCACTGAAATTATGAAATCAAGCTGAGGGAAAGTAAAATATGGAAGTAGACATAAAACCTGAGAACAGTGCATCCCCTTGCAAGACACGCAGAGTTCTTCATTGTCATAGAAAAATAAATTATTTTTTCGTCTTCATGCCGCGAGTTCTGCCAGTGAATCAGTCATCTCTGATGGGCTTGTCACCTCTGTGCCTCATGAAGTGGAACTGACACCTTGCCTTATAACTGGAGATCTCAGTACTGTTCTCCTAATCTCTTTGTACTGGAGATACATGTGAAGTTTCACCAAAAAGCAGTGGCTCCTGAGTCATTCAGATGTTTTTGAAATTTTATCTGGTAAGGGAGAACTTCAGAGAGGAATTCAGGATTAATTATATGAGCAAACTCACAGTTATTTGAGGGCTGAACTAATTGCTTCCACCCTGTGCTAAACTTGACCTGATGCCCTACAGAGCTGCTTGCCTATCTGAACATCATCCTCCCCAGCATGTCTCATAGTTCCCTTGTTATTATTTTTCCATTTTCTGGGTTTTCCCAGGCCCCTTAACCTTAACCCTGGATAATACAGAGTTAAGTGTAATTCTGTATTGCTAGAACTGCACTTCAAAATTTACAAGAGAGAATACAATTTGGTTATACCCAGTCCTAAGTCTTAAAACTTTATGCCATCTAATTTTTCTCCTGGTGAGAGAAATTTCAGCAGGCTGGTCTTTTGTCACAAGAGTGTATACAGTTACATGTGTCCTTTGCAGGATATGATTTTTTCTATGTCTTGATTAAGGAGGTATTTAAAAATGCATTTTTCATCTTAATAGAAAACTGATCCTACTTTCAAAAATTAGAATCAAAATAAGTTGTCCTGAGAAATTAATTTTTTCTCGAGTCCCTTAAATGTGGTCACAAAGACACATATAAAAATATTTTGTTGTAAGCCTCTCTTCTCATCTCCCTCTGTCTTCACTTCAGAAGATATTTATTGACTGTGCTTGAGAAGAAAATAAGGGGTTGGAGTAAGGCACTAGACCAGGCTGAGACTGAAATTTTTATTCAGTTTTTCAGTCATGTCTCAGCTGGCTGGTAATCTTGGGTATATCCCTTTGTCTCTCAGTTGCAGTTCACATTGGTAGGAAAAAAAACCCTCTGTCTCCTTTTTGTTGTCCTTATTTAGCCCACAACATCTTTAACCTGTCTTTCAAGGAGGGGATTTATTTCATCAAACTTAAACCTTAGATTTATTTTAGATAGCTATTTTAGGATGAGATGAATTCTACCCTTCCTCTCTGTTGACTACAGACAGACTTTTAAGGAACTGAAACATGATGTTTATACTGCAGATTACTGCCTTTTTCTCATCCTTAATATCGAACATGCTGGTGTATCTGAGAATAAAATTACTTGGGTTTTAGAATACGGCGATTAAATACATCAAAATAGAGACTGATAGTGTGTATGCAAACTATATTTACATGGATAAAAGATTTACCTTTTGATATTTTCTTGAACTTTGTGGGTGTGGGGGATTGATTATTCAATCCGATGTAATCCAATGGGGAAAAAAAACCCTACAAAAACTAATGATTATAAAATTTAGCATAATGTTCCTCAGGCTGTTTGCAGTCCCATGCCTTAGATTCTGACTAGACTGCTGTTTGAAGTGTCTTGGACTTGTATTATAAATTTGTATACATAAAAATCATGGAGTTGCCAATGCTGGTATGAGCTATAGAAAGAAAAACAGATGAAATCTGATATGATGGTCTGCAGGCTGGAAAGCTGCAATTTGTTAGCTAGCAGGGGAAACAGAGGTGGCCATGACAAACAGATGAGCTACACAAAAGGGTTCAGAAAACGTGACCAAAATAGGGTGAGCTGTGTGCAGGAGATCTGAAGAACAGTGCGTTACTGAATCCGGAGGGGAGCCCACATGGCACTGAGCCAGAGAAACCTCACCTTTGTACTCCTGCATAGGACTGCCCTGAGGAACTGCGTCGGGAATACGTTTGATTTGCTTAATGGAACTCTTAAGGGCTGTGATGAGCACGTTTGGGCTATTTATTACTGGCAGGCCTCGCAAAGGAATTCTCGTTTTATTTGGAATCCAGGAGTGGTTTGGGGAACTGGCAGAGGGTTGATACCTGCAAAGCTCCAAGGTATGTGAAGCACTCACGATGCCTGCTCACAGCTTAATACAGTTTGCCGACGGGCTGTGTCACGTCACTTGATGGGACATGCCAAGTCCTATGATAAAAGCTAGGCTGTGACACTAAGCTGTTGCTGGAGAACATACATTTTAGCAGGGCTCTGTTGATCATGGCTCACTCGTAGGTTGTATCTTTGTGACTATGTAGCATAACAATCGCTCTTTTGCTCTGACAAAACAAGCCAAATTCAGCCCTTGTTTGCAGCTTGCCCCTGGGACCTGATGCTGTGAAGCAAAAAAAGCCAGGGCACGGTACCGCGGTGTTCAAGGTACAGGCTCAGCCATGGGGATGGTGGAATGGGATTTATATGTGTTTATTTTCTGCTTGCTTCACAAGGTCTGTGCTTACCATAAACCACCACCTCCCTAATTAGATAGGAAGCTTCCAACAGCCTCCTAAAGTGAGTAAGAGATTGTGTTATTTTTGCACCACATTAAAAATATACTTTTGCACTGTCTGTCCCCCTCCCCATATTTTGTTTTATTTGGTGTGTATGTGTGTGGCCACTAGAAAAGGGAACTTAAAACTCACAGCACTGTGCTGTGTTCAGAATCTAGTAGGGGTTGTTTATTATATTTGGGGCCATGTTTTTAGGCTACAAGGTAAAATGAAGGAGATAATCACCTGATTTTTAAAAACCTGAGCATTGCCACCTTTTTTTCTCAGTGTCAGAAATGTGAAATGAATCTTGGAAAGCACTGAAACAGAAATAACATGAAAGCTTTTTGTCTTTGTAAGAAAAATTATACTTAAAAATCCTCTCAGGAGCTACATTAACATTAATACTGTGTTTTTCTAGGTGATGGCATTAACATAAGCATCAAAAATATTTGTTAGCAAACTGACAGATATTTTGTGATTACCACTATTTCATACATTTGTTGTGGTGAACATAGGTTAAACATACAACAAGCAGTGATTTTAATTTACTCTTTTCTTTTTTCCCCTGCCCTCTCTGGCATGAAGTACATAAACCCTGAAAGATAATTTTTAACCTAGGAGTTACCCATTCATTAGCAAAGTTGAAAGCAGGATACATTAAGTAGTTGTTTCCTGACCTCAGAGAGAGCGGCCTGTGTGCTTTCAGATCTGTGTCCAATAATTGGTTCTACCTAGGGGGAAGAAAAGAATGAAACCACACAAACTGACTGAATGACCACTGAAGGGTGCTTCCAGAGAAATAGCTGGCTTCTAGCAATCCTCCCGTTCACGTGACTTAGTTTGAAATACCTTTTATGTTACCCAGGCATGTCCTCTACCTTAAGCTTTTAAGAGGTCATTGTTGAAAAGCAGGAATATTGATTAGCTAGCGCTCATGTTGTGGTCAAGAATGTTAACAGGCTGTCAGTAAATGAAAATGTGTGTGTGAGAGAGATTTGATTTTCTGAACTTTATTATCAACAGGTATACCAGACTGCTAATAGCAAACTTTGCCCTTTAGTTACATTACTTAAATACTTTTCCTGCAAGTTAGGACTCTAGAGTTGTCTTTAGTTTGAGTCTTGCCTATGTACAAAATCTGCTAAATCCAGCAGGTTAGTGCTTTTACCTTGAGCTGGCAGCCTTGGCAGGGGAGTCCATTCCAACTCCATTTAGTGCAACTCATCAGCTACGAACACAATGCCTTTGTCCTGGAGAGTCACTCTAAAGCGCCTTTGGTTTTGTCCATTTTCACTTAGCCTAAACTGACTTGAATGGCGTGAACTCAATTATAATATGAATGCTATGACAAGGGAGAAAATAACCTTACAACTATAAGCAATCATGCTTTTGGAAGGTTTAATATGTGTATCTTACAAGGGATGTTCGATCAGTCCTTTGAATGACATTGTTATGTTGCTCCTCTGAAGTTAATAAACTCCCAGATAAGTGACAACAGAACATTTGAAAAATCTTAACTTTTTTTCCTTTATGTAATTTGTTTGTATTGCACACTTTGCATCGCTTGATTGGCAAAACCAGACTTGTTTTTTTTCGCATTCTATCTATATAACCTTTTTTAATTCCTTACTCTCCTTGGTATTACTTCTGAATTCATTCTGCTGTAGTGAAAATGCTAGGACAAAGGCTATGAACAACCTCTTTAGCTCATGCTACAGATAGTGAACTTGAGTATTGAGAAACTGCATTCCACCTCCTTTGCAGTGTATCATCTCTGCTGAACCGACAGAGAACAGAAATCAAGAGGGGCTGATTTCTTACTCTCCAGTACACTCTTCAAGGGTGGTCAGCCAGCCAGAGGGGACCTGTCTTTCTTCATCCTTGTACAGTAGAGACTGAACTGAGCCAGGGGTTGCACCATGTCTGTACCAAGACAGAGAGCAGGCTGTGCTCTTTCAGTGTTGGATTGGTAAGGGAGAAGAGAGTAGGTTTGATGCAAGGGGCAAAGCTGCAAGGAACTGGGTTGCAGTGGCAAGAAGCAGATTTCGCTCTTTATGCCAGAGTCACACAAGGACCGGGTATTCTGGTGATGCTTTGAATGAATCAGCTTTATGGGGACTTTAGCTCACAGTGCTATGAAACACCTGCTGGGAAATAAGATGAAAAATTTGGAGGTGAGTTGGGGAGAGGACTGGCTAGACTATGAAAATGTTGTCTAAATAGTTTAGCAGATGAGGACTTAGAAGAAAAAGAAACATGTAAGTATGTTTTTCTAAAGCTATCAGATAAGAGGACAGTTTGGCTTGTACTCATTTGGCAGGTTAGAGATGGAAGTTATTATGAAAGCATTCATGGAGAGGGACAACCACAGACCAAAATAACTACTCTATGCTTACAGAAGAGAATAAGGTAGGACTGAAAAAAGCAAAGCTGGAAAACTGCTACAGCAGGGAAATCTTTACCTGAAATACATTCCAAATACAGCTCAGCACATGTGTCAATTTTGCATTTCTCTTCTGTGGGAGAAGGCAAGATACATAGTCAGAATAAGCACCAGCAGCAGAAGCAGAGTTTCTCAGTGGGCCCTTATTTTCCTTGCTGTTTTAAGTTCCTCTTTCTGAGGTTAGGTGCATCATGTACCTAAAATGTTCAGGAATGGAAAGTGTTGGAGTGATCTTCCCTACCGGTGGGTTAGTGCCTTTCTGGTTAGCCAGCAGATGTCATCACAAGACTGAGCCACTTTGTCCTGGAGCTGTGCAGAACCCTTCCCTAATCCTTCATGTCCTTGCCAGCTCATGACTGGCAGAAACTACATTGCAGCACTTGAGCGTGTATTTTCTGGCTGGCAGCACATGTAGGCTAACAAAGTGGTTCAAAGTATAAGTCATCATACAGAGGAAGTGCCACTTGCTGAGACACCTTTCCGATGAGGAAATGGTTCTCCTTGAACTCTGCTGGCAGCACACAAGAAGAATTTGAAAGACTGTTTTCAAAAGAATAAGGTAACAACGATGCCTGTGGGAATTAGGAAATAGTAATGACAATGTACTCAATAACATAAGGGATCACTAGTGTCTTATAGGCAAGGCTCCAGATATTCCATACACCTACAGCTGCAGAATCCAGCCCATATCTTGTGTTCCAGAATGGAAGGGTTAACCTAATTCTGTCCTTGCTGAATAGCAATAGGAAATTTACCATTGATCTTATCAGAGAAAAAAAAAAAGGATTTAAAAAAAAAAAGTCCTTTCCTGAATTTTTAACTTTAAAAACACATTCCGAGTCCTTATAATAAAGAAAAGTGTTTTAAGAATGGGTTCCCTAAATGCACATGTCCTGGAATACTGCAAGTAGGGTAAAACCATGAGGTAGCCCTCTGGCCTCTAGCTGCCCCTTCACAATGATGCGGGTTTTCCATAGGTCCTGAGTCATACCTGCCAGCCTGCACTGATGTCTGGTTTCCATAACCATCTTAAATTGCACTACATGCCAGTGATTAGGCATCTGAATCACACCAACATGGTATTTTTTTCTTCTGGAATCTATAAGCATACCATAGCAGTTAGCATATGTATGACCTTCCCCATATATGCATCTCAGTAAGTTAACACTGAGGCCCTCCCAGACAATCATCACAGAAGCAGCTGTGATGGTTTAAGATATTATTGTCCTTCAGCTGTTCATTACTAAACCTCTGCTAAACTCTGCAACCTCATAGAAGAGACAATAGAACTCTGTCTTTCTCTGCTTCAGCATAATGCCATCTGAGTTACCTTAACTTGCCAATGAAGGGCATTTAAACTAAGCAGGTTAACTTGTGCTGGAGTAGATGAGAGAGGCTCTACAAGATCTATTCATTTACGTTGCTAGAGAGATGACAGCCTCCAGCAGAGGAGCGGAAACAAGTAGTGAAGGTATATTAGCTTCTAATACTGTCTCATTTCTTTAGTGAATGTCTGGCTGCAGCCTAAAACTAAATATAACAATTTAAATAGCTGCAGTGACATAGCTAATCTCCTTCATATGCCTACTGCAGTATTTTACAGTATTGCCCCTATCCAAGACTAACTGGACACCAAGATCTCTGGCTTGCCATTTGCTCATCTCTCAGCATTCCCAGCTGCCCCTGTCTGATAAATACATGTGTACAGGACTGTTAATTAAGTGCCCTGAAACAAAAAATGCAGAGGCAACATTAAATACTCTGTGTTTTGCATCATAGCCATATAAAACAGGAATTGTATTGATTCTCACCAGAGTTTACCTGAACTCAAGAACTTCTTCTGACTTTTGACATGTAGCTGCATCTGCTGTGGAAGTTCCACCTGTCTGTAGTAATTCGGGACCTGCCTACAGCATCTGAGTTCAGGTTCCCTTGGAGCGTGCAACATTTTGCTTACTGACATTTGTCCATGACGAGTCCCATGGAAAGCAGCAGGGCCCATGGAGAGCTGCCAGAGAGCTTTTGGCTCAGAGAAAGAAGAGAATACCCTCCGATAGCTTTCTGGCATGAATGCTTGTCTGGCCAGCTTTGCCAGCTATGGGGAGGGCAGGCAGGAGCCGCCTTCTCTCCATGTTCATTTTGTACTCCTCTGCTCTGCAGTGCCAGTCATTCCCTTCGCAAGAGGGCAAGGACTTAAAGGGCATCCACTCCACAGTAGTGAGATGACCGCTTGTGTACTGCTTGTGTTATCTGAGGCAATCTGAGAATGGGCTAAGACTAGTGCTGCACTAAGGACAGCTTAGCAAGAGGAAGGAAAGTATCCTGGTAGGAGGAAACTATCAGCTGTGAAGGGGAACTCATTATAGCAGTAGAGAGTACTGCTTGTATAAATGCTGTAATAAAACACAAACTTGCTGGTTACTTAATGTAAATTGCTTTCATGGTGCTCTTTCTTCCAGATCTTTTAGGCTGCTTGATAATAACCTACTGATAATGTCTTTTGTGTGTATAAAAAGAAATGTTTTGTGTCATAATGCTTCTGGAATTTTTTGCAGGGACTTCATTTTTATTACTACAGACCAATTTTGACCTCATTACTGAAGTTTTGCAAAGTCCACATTGATTTCAGTGCCTGACTTGACTATTTGGTAAAGACTTTGCTCCTAAATGTCCAAATATAACCAACAAATCTCTTTAAAGTGCAGATTATTGCTATTGAAACTGTCGCTTTGAGAAATGTGATAAGATTACAAGGTCAATCGTGACAGATGCTTTGTTAAATGAAAACATATGTGACACAATAAAGCATCCAGCGTAAAGTTTTATTGTCAGTTTGTTCAGTGTGTAAAACTGCTTCATGACCATTTTGAAAGACACACAGTATTTGTACACTGTATTTAGTTTCACTCATCAATCAAATCAAGTCAACTAGTCTCTTTCCTTCCCTTATTTTATGCCTGCTTTTGGATAAGGAGTACACAGATGTTGCCTGTGGTAACATCATGCAACTGTCAGCACAAGGCGAGTTAGAGTGGAGAACGGAGACTGCATTTTAGGATCGGTTTTCTGGCTGAGGATTAGTGTAATAATCTGCTATTAAATAGGGATGGGTATCTGAAAGTTTTACTGATTACATGATTTTGAAAACCCATCAAGAGCATTAAAAGGATTTACATCTGAGCAGATGTCCGATATGGTATTCAGCTGACTTGAAATAAGAATGGAGGCATTGATAAACCTACAGAAATGTGTTCTGGACTAAGAAACAGAGCCTGAAAACCACGGTTGCCTTATAAAAAGTTCATGTGGAAATTTGTGGAACTTTGTGTTTAAGACTGAGTTTATTGATAGCTCTCTGTACTGTCAGTATTACTTTACATTCAGATTTCTTGTTTATTGAGAATCAAAGTTAACAGTTACAGGGTTTATTGTAATGTTAGGTTTAGGAAGGTGGCTTGATGGATAAACTGTCAGCTTCATTTACTTAAGATGTAAGCTTGGGGAGATGGCAAAGAGAATGTGTTCATGATGAAGCACAGAGCTGTGCACTGTGACAGGGAAACAGTCCTACAGAACATGTTGGGGCATGAGTGATGGTGAAGCTATTCTCTTCTGTGTGGTTCTTATTGCACTTCCCCCACCCTCTTCCTATAGTACCCGAACACCTTTCAGTAGTACATGAACAAACATGATTAGCATTTGTCAAAAAGTGGTCTTTCTTTCATCCTCTCCTTCAGGCAGAATTGTGTGTGTAGTGTAACCTAGCCCTTTTTTTTTTTTTTTTTTAAAATGTGTATGTTACATGTTTGTTAAAGAGAAATCAAAGGTGTATACTCTTGACTCAAACTGGAAGATTTGTGATGGTTCTTCATTCTTGGGGGAGTTCATTTCCCAGACTCAGACCAGCTCCCAAGCAAGGTGCATTTCCTGCACAGACAGGCTTTACCTTTGGGAGGAAAAAATCTCTTATGCCTGAGGAGTATTGACTAGCAAGTTGAACTGGAGCTTTAAAGCAGTGTTTTAAATATGCTCGGTCCAGAATAATGAGCACCTTGAAGGTAATGAATATTTTTTTCATTTAAACTTAAGTCAAATTTCAATGGTAAGTCATCAAAACACTGTTTAACATAAAGACTGGATGTGCCCTTGAAAGTCTGTGTTGGTCAGATGAATGGGAGTGTTTGGTATCATTTGGTATTCTCTCTGGGCTGAAGGCCACATGTTAAAGATGGATCACACCACTGTGACCATGACAGAAGTGATAAAAACAAGTATAACCATTTCTTCTGCAAGTACTGATAAAAGCAATGCCTTGCTCAGTGACATAATCCTTCCTTTTAGAATCATAGAATCATAAATCATTTTGGTTGGAAAAGACCTTTAAGATCTTTGAATCCAACCATAAACCTAACACTGCCAAGTCCACCATTAAACCTTGTCCCTCAGCACATCTACACATCTTTTAAATATCTCCAGGGATGGTGACTCAACCGCTTCCCTGGGCAGCCTGTTCCAATGTTTAATAATGCTTTGGTGAAGAAGTTTTTCCTAATATCCAATTTAAACCTCCCCTGGTGCAACTTGACGCCATTTCCTCTTGTCCTATGACTTGTTACTTGGGAAATGAGAACAACCCCCCCCTCGCCACAACCTCCTTTCAGGTAGCTGTAGAGAACGATAAGGTCTCCCCCCAGCCTCCTTTTCTCCTGGCTAAACAACCCCAGTTCCCTCAGATGCTCCTCATAAGATTTGTGCTCTGGACTCTTCACCAGCTTCAATGCTCTTCTCTGGATGCACTCCAGCACCTCAATGTTTTTCTTGTAGTGAGGGGCCCAAAAATGAACACAGTACTCAAGGTGTGGCCTCACCAGTGTGGAGTACAGGGGGACAATCACTTCCCTAGTCCTGCCGGCCACACTATTTCTGATACAAGCCAGGATGCCGTTGGCTTTCTTGGCCACCTGGGCACACTGCCAGCTCATATTCAGCGGCTGTCGACCAATAACCCCAGGTCCTTTTCCAGCAGTCAGCTTTCCAGCCACTCTTCCCCAAACCTGTGGCATTGCATGGAGTTGTTGTGACCCAAGTGCAGCACCCGGCACTTGGCCTTGTTGAACCTCATACCATCGGCCTCAACCCATTGATCCGGCCTGTCTAGATCCCTCCGTAGAGCTTTTCTACCCTCAAGCAGATCAACACTCCCACCCAACCTGGTGTTGTCTGCAAACTTACTGAGGGTGCACTTGATCCCCTCATCCAGATCATTGATAGCGATATTAAACAGAACTGCCCCAAATACTGACCCCTGAGGAACACCACTTGTGACTGGCTGCCAACCGGATTTACCTCCATTCACCACAACTCTTTGCCCAGCCTCCCAGCCAGTTTTTTACCCAGCGAAGAGTGCACCTGTCCAAGCCATAAGCATCCAGTTTCTCCTGGAGCATGCTGTGGAAAAGAGTGTCAGAGGCTTTACTGAACTCCAGATAGACAACCTCCAGAGTCTGATGGGAAATTGTGAAGTTTACATGTGTGACTTCATACTTTTGAGAAGGACTTTTTTTTTTGCGATAATGCACACTATATGTATAGGTACTCTTAAAAGTATCTATATATGTATTTTTCATTTCATAAAAAAAAAGTAAGTATTCCTAGAGCCTATATTTGTCCTTTAAGAAAAAAAAAAAGAATAACTACTTATAGCAGTCAAGTTTGATCAGCGTATGTTTGCTGTATGTTTGCTATATATGCAAATATACAGTTTTCTTGGTATTTCTCCATTAACTTTAAAAAAATCATTTTAATTTCAGCAAAAAGAGATTTTATGTTTGTGTGTCTGGCAGACATTACAATCCAGACTAATCTCATTCAATTCAGTCACTGAAGGTTAGTTAACTCACCTACACTAACCCCCTGAGCTTCCTCGGTAAGGGTCTTTAGGTGTTTGCAGAGATCAAGACAGTGTTCAAAGGAGGAACAGCAAGCTAGCCTTGGAGATGCTTTTCTCTCTGTTGACTGCATGAGGATTGTTTCAGTTTAGATATCTAGGTTTTGGGCAACCAGACTTCTGTGAGATGAATCTCACCATTGCTCGTTTTTCATTTGGTATTCATAAAACAGCTCTGGATTTTAGGCAACCTTGAGTCTTTTGGTTCTCTCATTTGTATCACTGGGGGAGTCAGATGTCTCTTCTTTTGACCACATCTGTATAACTTGTTACTCTAGTAATTTCTACTGCATTCAGCAATGTGACATTAGAATGTTTTACAAGATTAAATTCTCATAAGTAGTTAGGATTAAAGTGAAGACAGTGGCTGCCCTCCTTTTTATGGATTTCAAAGACCTGCTTCATTAGAGTTGAATTAAGTGACTAAAAATCATAGAATGGTTTGGTTTGGAAGGAACCTTTAAAGATCTCCAAGGATGGAGACTCCATAACCTCTCTGGGCACCATGATTCACAGGTTGAACACCCTTAGAGTAAAGACTTTTTTCTCATGTTTGAATGCATCTTGTAATTCAGTTTCTCCCCGTTGTTTCTTGTGCTTTCACTGGGCACCTCTTGAGAAGGGACTGTCTCCCTCTCATTACACGTATTTATACCCATTGGTAAGTTTCCCACCTGAGCCTTCTCTTCTCCAAGCCAAACAACCCCATCTCTCTCAGCCTCTCTTTATATGTCAGATGCTGCGGTTCCTTCATAGTCTTTGTGGCCCTTCACTGGACTTGATCTTGGAAAACTGTTTTCCCGCCAGTCAGCCCCCAGTCTGTACTTTTGCGTGGGGTTATTCCTCCCCAGGGGCAGAACGTTGTTCAATTTTATTTGCTGTCAGCCTATTTCTCTAGCCTGTCAAAGTCCCTCCGAATGGCATCACACCCATCTGATGTATCAGCCACTCCCCCCAGTTTTGTATGATCTGCAAACTTGCTGAGGGTACACTCTGTCCCAGCATCCAGGTCTTTAATCAGCTAGGTTTAACAGTATTGGCCGCAGTACCAGTATACCCATGAGGTACACCATTAGTGACTGGCCTCCAGCTGGACTTCATGCTGGATCACAGCTTTAAACCCAGTCATTCACGCAGTTTTCAATCCGTTATACTGTCCACTTATCTAAATCCATAATTTATCAGGCATGATTTCATCTTTGTAACTCCATACTTACTCACTCATACTTACTGTCACCTTCTTGTCCTTCTTGTGTTTGGAAATGGTTTCTAGGGTTATTTGTTCCATCACCTTCCTAATCATTAAAGAGCAGCTGCACTGCCTGTAGTTCCCTGCATCCTTCTTCTTACCCATCTTGAAGATAGGCCTGACTTTGTAACGGAGACTGTGAAATTCTGCTTCAAAATATGTTAAACAAATTAGAAAATGCTAATGAGAAAGCCGACTGAAGCCGTGTTTCTCAATACTGATAATCCCTGAAAGCACGTAATGTCACTACAGTAAAAAGCTCTCACAATGTCTTTGTGCCTTTAGGTTAACACATAAGTTATTGATGCTGATTTTGAAAGCTGTACTTTACACACAGTTTTATATTGAGTTCCTACCCACTTGACGGATATGATCTTAATTACATGAGACTACAGCACTTGGGCTGCTGAAAACAAGGTATTTTCATTCTCCCTCCATCCTCGTTTGGGAGACATCTGGGATTCCTGCTGTTGTACTTCCATCACAAGGCTGTTGTGTAAGACCAAGGCCATTTGTGTGATCTGACATTTGCCAAAAACAAGTAGAAAATTCCCCATTTAAAGTAGAAAGGGAACCAAAAAAGTGCCTTTTTTAGAGTGGTTGGATTTGTTAGCTAATTGTGTTTAATATTTAGATTTTTTAATATAAACCAGAAAACATTTCACAGGGTTTTTTGTATTTAAAAACACAAACTAGTTTATTTTAGTATGTATGAAAGAAACCAAAAGCAAAAAATGGTACTGGAAGCTACTATGCAGGCTTCATAAAAATTATCTGTAATAAGTGAATGGAGAAAGTGATAAATACCTGCTAAAGTTCTTGCAACTGAAACAGCCAGTGAGATGATAAAATAATAAACTCTGTTGTTCTAGGTGTTGATTATTATGTTTCTTATAGTAAGGCATTGAAATGCCATGCTGGGGCCCCTTATGTAGTGCACGAATAAATCTTCTTCAATTTTTACTGCTGTTTTTTTTGTTCTCGGACCTATTTTTCCATGTGTCTGGAATGATTACCGTCATCTTTGTGTGCAGATTGTATGTGTTTTAAAGATGGATTTTTATGTTCTCCTACCATCGCTGTGGAGTAGGAAACAAGCCTTGCTTTATTGTAGGCTCAAATTAATCTAAAAAACAGTGAAATTGTGTCAGATTTGAGGTTCTTTCCATACCCTCCATGACCTTCGTGCAAGAGAATATGGTGATTCTCTTGCATGCACTGTCATGTACTATTAAAACATCACTGCTTTTAAAATGAACTTGAACAAACATGAAATGCTGAGATAGTTTAATTGGTGCCAGAGGTTAATGTGAAGTTTATTTTGTGTGTGTATGTGTTAGTTACATTAACTGTAACACGACCAAGAGGAATGAAGAAAACCAAAGAACACGTTCAGATTAATCTTATGTAGAGCGGTTTCTTCACTGCTTTTGCCTGGATGTCTGTCGCAGTCAGACAGATCTGTTTATTCTCTAGTATGTGAGTAAACAGTGAAAAAAGGATTTTCCAGCAAATAGCTGTTATTGGCTCAATTGTTCACATACTTACGTATATGAATAGCTTAAATACCCATAGAAGTACTAGAAAAAAGTCACTAGTGTAAGTGTTTGCAGGGCTAGAATGTATGGAAGGGGCACTCACTTGAAGCACTGCAGAAGGGAGCAGCTAATACACAGATCTCAATTTTCAGATGAGCCCCATATTCTTCATCTTTTATTCTTTTGTGAGATCAAGATGTTGAATGGTTTAGTAAATAGAATACAACTATGGATACAGTCAGAAGTGAATCTCCTAACGCATTTCTCAAGCTAATGAGGTGTGCCAAAACAGAAAAAAAAATTGTATTTTTTATTTCCTAATACTGATCTAGATTTTCGTATTTAGCACATTGTTACAAGTGATACACTATTTTTGGTTTTTTTTTTTTGGTCTTCTGCAAAGCAAGGAAACCAGGTTTCTGTTCATTTAATTTCTTTTTTAAATCATACATTCACTTTAGAATTCATTATTGTGGGTGCTATACATGCTATGTGTTTGTGTGTTGTAGGTAGGTATCTGTGGGTGTGTATGTAGAGCATGAGTTTAAGGGAATTAATTTTTAAAGAGTTAGATTTTTTTGGTGTGCTTTTTCTGTTTTGTGGAGTGCCTTCTTACCCTTAAAGTGGGTGGCTGGTGGGCTAAGGCAATTAGATGCAAGGTAGCGCCTCACAAATGATCAAAAGGAGCAAGTTACAACATTTCAGAAAGCTCTGTCCTTCAATCACATTCGTGTCCTGGCTGGTGGGTCTGATGGAAAGGAGCCTTAACAGAAAGTTTGGGTATCTGTAGGCTTTTGTTTTTCTTGGGAAGCATTGTAAGGCTGGAACCTTTATGACCTCTTTAAATGGTTGCCACAACAACTCCTGGCTTCTATCAGGAATCATTTTCATGTTGTTAAAAGTGATGTGATTTGTGTCTACATCAAAGTGTGTGTTCCTCGGTTACACTCTACATGAGGTATAAGACTCGGGCATGAAGTTGTTTCTTAGTGGAAATAATATGCAAAACCCACTTTTTGGAATAACGGCCAGATTTACAGTCTAACACACTGATTTATACCAGCAAGAAATGAGCATAAGGTTTACTTTTAGCATCAGGAGACAGCACTGCGGCCAAACACAGCAGTCCTGCTCTCTCTCCAGTGCTGATACGTGCCACTGTGCTGCGGCCTCCCTTAAGCTGGCACAAGCATTCCTACCGCTGTGCCATTGGGAAATCACCCAAATTAAAATGACACAATTTCTTTCTCCATTTAGTTCTACGACAGATTGGGTTCACTAGAGTGGTTCCTTACATGGCCACACAACCACTTGTGCCAGCTCCAGGGAGGGGACAGAGTACAGACTGGGACTGAGAGCCCATGGGGGAACAGCGGAGTTTCTGATTCCTCAGGCAGTGCTTAGTCTCTACTTGCTGAATGCATAGATGAAGCCATGGCTCAGGGATGCATTTTCAGTCAGTTTAAGCCAATCTGAGACCCAACACTAAAACAGATACTAGCTCCTTCATGTCCCCGCTCTCAGTGGCATGTTCCTGTCCTACCTTGTTTGCATATTGCTTCAGGCTGCCTGTTTGACACAGCAAACATCCACACATTCATCTCAAAGATACAGTGCCAAGAGGTAGGGCTTGCAAATCTCTCTTTTAGCAGTAGAGTCAGCTGCCATGTAACATGAGATTTGTTTTTCGATCTGCGCACTCCCCTCCCTGAAAAAAAGAAGGTTTAAATGTTATGCATGGGAGTTTGTGCTAGATTGAAGACACACAAAATAGATGTCTAAATGCAGGTTTCTGAATGTGTCTAGTTGTCCCATTGTGGGCCATGAAGATCTAGATGGTGTGGTCAGGAACTGCAAAACTATTCAGCTGATGCAGGTGTCTTCTTTAGGATGAGCTGAATAGCTCTCAAGACATCATTGGGCAGGATTCAGTTCCCTCAGCATAGGACTGAGCGTGGTGTGAGGGGCTCCAGCCAACCTGTCTGACCTCTGTCCAACCCTGCAGAAGGGCATGGATTTCCTATCAATCCTGTGTTATATTTGCCAGCCCTCTGCAGATGTCCCAGATACCTTAAAGTATCTCAAATGGCCCTGAACACCTATCTTTAGGCAAAAGAATCCTGATCCACTGACTAGACTTTTAGTGTCCATAATGGATGCTTAGGATAACTGTCTTAGGATACAGATATCTACAGTGTCCAAAGTTAGGTGAAACAAATCCCAAAAAAGGCTTTTCAGAAAAAACCTGTCTAATGTAGCATGAGTGTAATAAAATGCAGTAATGTCTCCCTACATAGAGAGTCCTGGAGAGAAAGAGGACGAAAGCTTCCAGCTGCTCCTGGCAAGAACAGTAAAGGAACTGCAGTTACTAGAGCAGCAGGTCTACAGCCTAGACCGTTTGTAAAGGGGCAAGGATTTGGGCTGTGGTTACGACTATGAGCTAAATATATTCACCCAGCAAAGCCCTCTGTGGTGAGGCATAAGTGGTGTCATTCCACTAAAGGGTTGCATGAGAAGTTCAGTGGAGAGAACAGATAAAGGAATGCCATAGGCACCGAAAAGAGATTTCTGCTTGGGATAAGCATCACATTTTTTGCCAGAACATTGCTCTCCACAATCTCTTTACTTATCGGTGTGTTTCTAGTGCGTCAAGCAGTGTGGGACCAGCCAGGGCGTAATAGTGTCCAGCCCAAAGCCTTGACGTTCTCCAGGTGAAAGTCTGAGTAATGGGGGATGACAGCTCAGTGTGTTATAGCAACTTAAATGGCATTATTGAAGGTAGCGGAGATTGCCTGACATTCCTGTATTGGGAAAGGAACAGTATACCTTTTTCACTCAAGAACCATGTGCTTGGTCTTGATTTACTGGCAGAATGGGAAGTTTTAATTGTGTGTTTTGGGAAACTGTATGAGCTGATTTCTCTTGTGTGAGCTGTGGGAGTCTGCTGCAGTTTTGGATAAGGTTCACAGGGAATCGCTCTCGGAATCACTCCCTATAGGAATTGTAGTGGGAGGCAGGTAGAATGGAGCCATTAATATGTAAAACATGACCCTGGAGATCTGCAGTATATTTCACTTTGCTTCATACAGTGAAATATTATTATTATCCATATTATTATTATTATCCATAATAGTATTATTATTATCATCCATATTATCGATTTATTTCAGACAGCTAAAGAGAATTAATCCTCAGCTTTTTACATAGGTTTTTCCAGCTCTGAATAAAGACGTGAGTTTTCTGTAAGATGAAAAATAAATCCCGATGCATAATGTGAACATTAAAAAAATCATAGAATCATAGAATCATTATGGCTGGAAAAGACCTTTAGATCATCAAGTCCAACCGTTATCTAACTCTACCAGGCCCACTTCTAAACCATGTCCCTAAGCACCGTATCTAGATGGCTTTTAAATACATCCAAGGATGGCAATGATAACTTTGTGTGGGTGTGGTACTCTGGGCATATTTATTCACATTTATGTTGCTGATGTGAAGTGCATCTCACTGGTGAGCACCTGGTATACATATCCATGCTGTTCTGTGGTGGCAGAGCAGCACAAAAAATATGGACCAGGTCTTCATCTTAATGAACAGTCATTGCTCCATTTGCTTCAGCTAAGCTGCAGAATGTGACTGTTTTTGAATATGGAGTGAATGCAATGTACTCAATGAACTGTTTAACTAAGCGCTCAGGCCCTGTGCATTCCTACCTAAGTTTGTGTGTGTGTATCTATAGGGACTTACATATACGTATGTAATTCTCTTCTTGAAGGTATATACCGAGAGAAAGAGACTTGCAGCACAGAGACATATTTACGTCCCACATCTGTAGGATCTCATATTAAAGAGTTTTCCATGAAAGCAGTGTGTCTCAATTTTCTTTATACATCAAACAATGTACAAAGAAAGCTGGCTTAAGTTCATCAGATGAAATGCATGTGGCTTCTTGAAAATATAGGATACATAGCTGTTGGGAAGAAATCCAGATTCTTCCCAAAACTTACATGAAAAATATAAATCTGCGTGGTCAGAAAATTTTGAGTCAATCTTTTGTACATATCAGCTGTAAAATTCTTTAGAATTAATAATATTCTCTGTGTTCCACACAAATAATCCTTAATAAATCAGTGTTAACATTAGTAGCTATACTGCATTGTTTGCTGATAATTGCACTTCACACTGCCTATTGGGCAGATTCAGATCGTAGAAATGAATGCTGAACTTGAGTTCACTGTTGATGTTTGAAATATTGTGCTTAAACACCAGGAATGGAGGGAATGGTAGAAATTATAGTCTCTAAAACATAACTGTTTATAATTTTTCATCTCCTGTCCTGGCAAAGGTTAAAGCATATAAATATTATACTTACTACAGTCAAAAGATTTATACCTTATTGAGTATGTCTCTGAAAGAGCTATAAGTACTGTAAGCTGTTTGCTTGACACACCGTTTAGATTTTGTAGGGAGATAATGGAAGTTTTCACATACTGTTCTGTTATTGACCCGAATACTCTAAATTTCTCGACTGTAAAGTGTCAAAACTTTTTCTGTATTGACTCAACTATAACTTTCCTAAACATTTCTGAGATCAAATTCTACAGCAAGGGGAAGAATACTCAAGCAAATCCCCTGAAACTATGCCTTCTGCTGCCTTTCACTCGTGTCTCTATGGTGGAGAGAGGGACTGAATGTTTGGGCATATCTCCTAAGGGATATAAAAGGATGCAAAATATTTTTCCCATTATGAGAAGCTAATCATTTTGCCATGCTGAATTCAGTATATTTAATTCATAAAACCTGCTATCTAGACTTCAAATTTCACACTGAAAGATTCTCATTTTATGGGAGGAGATGACAAAAAATCTTACGGGTACTTGAAGCTATAAAACTGAGCAATATCGTCTTTTAAACACTGTACTTACTGTTGTTTTTTCATTGATATATGATGCTTACTTAAATTGAAGTTCAACACGACCAAGTGCCGGGTGCTGCACTTGGGTCACAACAACCCCATGCAGCGCTACAAGGCTTGGGGCAGAGTGGCTCAATAGCTGCCCGGTGGAGAAGGACCTGGGGGTGTTGGTGGACAGTCGGCTGAATATGAGCTGGCAGTGTGCCCAGGTGGCCAAGAAGGCCAAC
>VZSZ01002911.1:0-90728 GCA_013398815.1 Ibidorhyncha struthersii | reverse complement strand
CTGAGGGAACTGGGGCTGTTTAGCCTGGAGAAGAGGAGGCAGAGGGGAGACCTTATGACTCTCTACAACTACCTGAAAGGAGGTTGTAGAGAGATGGGGACTGACCTCTTCTCCCTAGTGACAAGTGATAGGACGAGAGGAAATGGGTTCAAGTTAAGCCAGGGGAGGTTTATGTTGGATATTAGGAAAAATTTTTTCACTGAAAGGGTTATCCATCATTGGAACAGGCTGCCCAGGGAGGTGGTGGATTCACCATTCCTGGAGGTGTTTAAAAGAAGGGTAGATGTGGTACTTGGGGATATGGTTTAGAAGTGGTTTTGTCAGGTTAGGTTAATGGTTGGACTCCATGATCTTAAAGGTCCCTTCCAACTATAATGATTCTATGATTCTATGATTCTAAATATACACTGTTATTTAGTTTTTGTTGCAGAGGTCTTATACTGTTTTGGGAAAAGCGATAATAACATTTTTTAAAAAAATATATTCATTTTGATTTCAGAAATACTTTAGGTTTGTGTATATACCTTATAAAAATATCTTTAGGTTATACTAATGACATAGCATTCAAAATGTTGTTAAGTCTATTTCCTTGTGTCTAACCATCATATCAGACTTAGTTTTCTTTCCATCATGCTACATTATGATTCTTGCTTTAAAAATTTTTTACAAAACTTCAGCAGGATACTTTGCTACTACTGACTTTATATGTGATTATAGGGGTTAATTTGTGTGCCAACCATAGACAAAAAATTCTTATCCAAAATATTAAATATTACGTTGCAGAGAGCATTCCATAATTCACAGGAAATTTTTTCGGTAAGTTTTAAACTATTTATACTAATATGAGTTTGTTTTTGTTTTGTTTTTTTTTTTTTTCAAACTGTGGGTTTGCTAGAACACCAAGTGAAGGGACATATTTTATCATCAAATCTGATTTGGTGTAAGCAGAAATTTAGATTTGGCAAAAGTGTATTAATTACTACTACTCCTTTTCTTTTGATACCAAAACTGATATAGGAAACCACTATTTTAATTCCGACTCAAAATTATTCTGTTTTTTCAAATGGTTTTCTTTTCACCCCTAACACTCCTTTCTTATGTCACATTTTATTATTATTTACTGTTCTGAAAAAATGATCTTCTGGCATACTGTTGAAAGCTGTTGAGGAAGCTGCATTTTAAATTGAGTCCAAATCAATTCTCTCAGATCAACATTAAGACAGAATTATGGAGGACAGTAAAATTTAGAGTCAGTCTGAAAGACAGTCAAATATGTGAGATATTAAAAAGTTCTAAAGAGAGTATTAAAACTGTAAGTATGGTACAGTGTGTGCACAAAAGAGGTGAATGGTCTTAATAGTTCCTTGCAGAGTAATTGTTTTATATTGAAAAGTGGCAAGTAGGACCGTCAGTGAGCTGAAATTATTTTCTGTGTAACATCAAATTATGCTATCTTTGGGAAACACAGAGCAGAGAAAACATGTATTTGAGGATTTGGTTAGATCTGAAATGTACAGTGATTCTCCTTTGCTAAAATGAAGTCAACCCTCCTGCTTGCCAGATGATGAATATTAAATAGCTACCTAGTTAGAACAATCTATTTCAGAACTCATTAAAGATGCTTGATATGCCAAATCAGTATTATTAATGGAATTCCTTAATTATTTTGTCACTGATCCCTGATTTCACCACAGCTTCTTTTCACCATCTCTTTTAGCATGAATGACAACATAGATGGCAGAATCACACAATATGTATGGACTTCCCTGATGATACATTCCAGTCTGCCTGCTCAGGGACTTGCCCAAGCCAAGTCTGGCTTTGTATGTTGTGTCTGCACGATACTCTTCTCTAGATATTCTAGGCTTTTTCTCAAAGAAGGCTTTTACAGTCAATATATTAGTACTCAGACAATGGAAAGCTGGTGTTATAAAGCCAGCCTCGCTCAGCACTACAGGGTATAAGAAGAGACCACATGTTTACTTTGAAGTTGAAATGTAGTATAGCCATAAATGGATATGCTTAAACTGTAAATGTTATTCTGGAATATTTCTAGCATTATATATATGTCTATCTGTGAGTAATACTTAAGCGTAGTGCAAATCAACATGTTGTTATGCAGAACTTCCATGCACTTCTACATAACATTGCTTTTATTCCGATCTTGTTGCGTACTTGATAAGGAAGAAAAGAATTAACCTGAAAGGTTATAACTTTCCTATACAGTATACTGTCCAAATCTCATTCTCCAGCAATTTTTGAGTAGCTCTGCTCCAAGACTGTTAGGAAGAAGAAGTTTGAACATAGTCTGAATGGAAGTCCAGGCCCCTGTTCATGCCATGAGGTTTGCCACCCTGGTCTCCAATACATTTAAATAAATGCAGTTCTTCCGCTTATTAAAATGTAACTCAAAGAAGGCGGTGCCCTGTAAGGACACTTGTGTGAAAACTGGCTGTGAAATTTGTCTGACACATATTGCTGGCACCCCTCCTTGTCTCTAGTTGTTGAATAACGTTCAAGGAAACCTTCAAAATAAAGGTTGGAGGACTTGGCCTGTATTAGATGTCTGTGTAAGCAGTTACTGTATTTGCCACAAGAAGGGCATGTCATCCCAGACCAGAAAGAAAATGGTTTCTATGGCTACAAATGGGCAGGAAAGAGAGAAGCAAGTGTATCCAACAACCTGTAGAGTGCACTGTGGAAAAACACTGAGAGAACACAAGAAAAAAATTACTCTCCTCATTTATTTCCCACTTGCCAAAAATAAACCTTTTTCGTCTCCAGAGCAACACGGTCCCTTACTGAGCCACTCAAGACAGAGCTTAATGACCTAGCTCAGGACTCAGCAATTAGCAAGGCTGAGTAGGCTTAGCAGAGCATCACACTGGTAAAGATTTGACTCTGGCAGGGCTGAGCCTTGTGGCATTGGCCTTTGCGCTGTGGAGATGTACCGACTCAACCGAAGCTCATTTGCATGGCTCTAACAGGATGCACGTACTGTGTCTTGCCCCCATGTTCACATGCCAAGGCGCATTAAGGTATCTTGGTGATTGTAGGTTGAAATATCTGTCAATAAATGAACAAGGAGACTACAATATAGGCCTCTTTAATGTAAGCATAGAGTAGACCAAATGTGTCTCCATTGAACAAGTAGTTTTTGAGACAGTACACTCTCAGGTTTCATTTCACAGTTACCTCCCATGTTCTTTAACATAAAGACTTTTATCAAATCTTATCCTGAAAGTTGCTCATTAACTAGGAAGTGAAAAGAAAATGCTTTCCCACAGTTATGTCATACTGTATTAGGCTCACCATCCTTCCAAGAAGCTATTCAGTGAGTATGTGAAGAGGTGAAGAACAGAGCTATTACTCATATTTCATCAGCTAGGGAATCTATAACATATGTGAATTTGATAACATGAGATCAGAATCATGTCAAAATGATTAGAAATATGTTTGGACAAAGACTTTTCAACGTCAGAATCTGTCCTTTTGAAATGTTTAGGTCAAAGTGCTTAAAAAACACTGTGAGACCTCCTCTGGACTGCAGCACCCAGTTTTAGTCAACAGTTTTTGAAGGGCTCTACCATAAGAGGTGGAGAGAGGGGCAAGAAGCCTCTGCTTTGTAGGTGGAGATTAATGAGCTTTTGTCATGGAATAGCGATAAGGCGTTCTGTCACAATAGGGGACAGGAGGCAGCCGTCTGGAAGATCCCTTTCAGTGAGATTTCCTACAGATTCGAACCGTGGAAGAGAGATCCCAGATCATTCCTGCTGTGAAACTTGCTGAAGAAGACTGGGTGAGTTTGGACTAGAGAACCTTAAAAGCAAAGTGAGAGACATTGGGTTACCCTACTACTGTATTCCCCTCTCTTCTGATATGAAAGCTACCTAAAGAATAACTGGAATAATTAAAAGATAAATGGTTATACAAGAATAGATAGAACCACTTCTGTCAATAACCTGAACTGATAAGCACTTTTAGCTGATACAACTGCACTTGCTAGCTTCGGGCAGAGAGAGGCACAAAATTGCAGTTTAAAAGTAAAGGCCAGGTTTTATGTATTGAGATTTAATACCATTTTTATCCTCTGGACTTTACAAACAAGATTAGTAATATTTTCCTTCTTTGATAAGGCAGGAGACTGAGGCCTAGATAGACAAATGATTTTCTTAGATAGGTAACATAGTAGGTAACAAAGTCCACCCTTCCGAGTGGCAACATAGGACTGACCAGTAGACCAAGGTTAAAGCAGGAAAATTTCTCTAGCACAGAGAAGCCTATAGCAGGTAGGAAGTCAAGGATGTGATTTAGCAGGGGTGTGGGCATTTGTATGACTAAAGTTACATGTGCAAATGTTACTGGTCACTCAACTTTCATAGATGGGCTCAAATGTGTGTCTTTCCAGAGGTGTCAAACAATATCCCAGTGTTCAGTGACATTTTATGTATTCCATAGTTATCCATGTGAAGATTAATACTTCTGCCATCCCATCTTCTGATGTTAAATCAATTGACATCCACACCTGTTCAATCCTATAGAACAGAGAACAAAATCCAGTCAATGTAATTTATGCATCTAACTCTTCTGCACCTCTCATTAATCGGTCCTGCTAAGTAAGTCCTTAATTTTCTCCTATAATTAAGGTAAGAAGCAAAAGAAATATCCATGTAAGACATCCAGGGAAGAGCTCATCTTCCTAAACAATGAGACTTTCACAGGTACCTCAATAGCAATCATTAGCTAGAAGGATTTCAGTAGCCATCTATACTTACCTGGCAGGAGGACTGCCTAAGGTGATTCAATCTAGGATGTCCTATTAATCTCAGTGAGCAACTGGTGAGCTTCGTCATCTTGTCACCTCTGCGTCGTGCTCCCACCTCTGCTGTATCCACTGTTCTTCATGGCCTTACAGTCCCTGGGGCTTCTCTGACATTCCTAGAATGGGCCTCCCAAACCTGTGGGCCTCAGTCTCCAGCGTGTCACTGCATCCTACAAGGAGCAGGGTTCCTAACAGGTAGCAAAAGTACTGCCAGATTTAGTGGGGGAAAGAAAATAAATATTTTGAGGAGCCATTAAATCAGTTTAAAAATAACAAGTTTAACACCTCAAGCCAAAAGGAGGAGGTAGGCGATGACAGCTCAGTGCTGTGTCATCAACATCATTGGGATTGCTGCAGGCTGAGGGGAGAGGAGTTTTCCCAGCAGCTTCCCAAGCGCCCCCAGTTGTGCTGCAGCCTGGGGAAGCGCTCTGGTTTGTGTGTCAGCGATGTTATCAGCTGCAGCGGGCAACACGCGGGAAGCTGAGGTCGTGTCCCGACAGGCGAGCGCTACGCAGCTACCTTTCAAGAAAGGGTGGGAAACACCTTTCTTTAAAGCTGAGAAACGTTTGTGCGAGCTGGCATGTTAAAACTGCTGTGGTCACACCTCCACACATTTCTGCACAAAATCTAAGGCAAAAAATGTAAACTGGAGACCACAGATACCCAGGCCTTCTCCTGCCTGTATGCAATAGCCAGCAGATTTGGTGGGAGCTGGACTCAAGTTGACAAAAAACATTGCCTCCCTGGCCCTTGGGAGAAAGATGAAGGATTTTAATTTCTGAATACATGTGGGAGAATGGTCATGGAAATCTCGATCAAGGATTTTTCAAAAGCCTGAGTGATGCCAAATAAGCTTCAACTTGGCATGTCAAAAAACACACTTTGGTATTTGAAGGTCAATGTGTAATTTTCGAAAAGAATCTTGCCAAACCTATTATAAATAAAGGGATTTTTATGTAAATATGCCTCTTCACTTATCAAGACGTTGCAGTATTCTGCTAGTACATTAAGACAGCGAATAATAGCTAAAACAATAATCTCTTTTCAAGCTGAGTAAAATGTGAACCATACATAAATAAATCAGTTGTTAAAATCTGTTGTGTGCTAAAAACATACATTTAATTTAAAGATGTAATTTTTCTACTGACAATTTTCATTTAATTTAACTACTTATTTCAAAGCATAAGTGAAGATTAGATGCATATGCAGAGAGAATGAGGGAGAGAGAAATAATGTGTTAGAAGTAATGTACTATCAAGATTGAATTGTCATAATTTCACAGTCACTTCTGTCCCCTGTCCCCCTGCGTTATGTCTGTTGAGCTTCTCTCTTGGGAAATTCACAGTGGTTATATTATTCTGGAGTTTCAATTCTGCTCTTCATTTCAGAAGTACTTTCCTGTACTTAATTTTGATATTTAAACAGATTTCTTACATCATGACTTGAATCTTTTAGGGAATTTTTGGCTTCTCCCAATTTATTTGTGTTTTCATCTTGCAATATACATTGTGACTGCAGCATTAGGAACATAGGAATTTGAGATAAGATAAGAATACAGGAATATAATTGCTGCCTTAGAAATACACAATTATGTTTCATAGGATATGCCTCAAGTCTGACTGATATAAAAAAATAACGCATTAATGCAAAAATATGTCTTTCCTCAGCAGAACTAATATCTTTGAAGAGCTGTTTACAAGGCTTGTCTTAAGACAAAGTTACAGTGATTTAAAAAGGAGCCTATTTTGCCCTTGTCTGTATCCACAATTTTGTATGTTTTCAGTTTTTTACTCTGCCTTTCCTGAGCAGGACTAAATCACCTGCAAAAGGTTAGAGGTTTGGCATAGCTTAAAAAGAATCAAAAGCACCACAAAGGAGTTTCTGTGGTCAAATAATATTAAAAGTTAAGTATTTGAGATTACCTGGTACAATTACTCTGAAATGAATTAAAAGTAAATGTTAAGTGAAGCAGCCTGACATTTGTTCTCCTCCAGTCAGTCGAGCATTTTATTTGTTGCATTGCCAGAACAGAAAAGGAACCAAAATTCAAGTCTGTGAAAGTGAATTGTTAATAAAGAAAAACAGTTCAATCACTCTGGCATGGAGTTAAAAGAATAGTTTTCCTGTAAGTGCTCAGTCAGTTACAGCAAGAAGTCCAGCTGATAAAATGGAAAAGCTGTTCCATTTTGTTTAGAGTAGGTTTTACAAATAACAACAACCTCTTTAACCCCTTTTGCATACATTTTCCTCTTAAGGCTGTAAAATGTGAGATTTATGAGTCTGGATTGTCATCTGAAATGGAGGGGAATTCTTTGCAAAGACAGCATTCAACAGTTAGAGATAAGAAGTTCACCTACTTCAAAAGAAATTTGCCAATTTGACACAAATACCAATTTCAAATTCATTAATAAAAAATAGAGGCCTCAATTTCAGATGGCACCCACTCATGCATTTGGGTTTTAAGCATGGGAATGATATCGCAAGCACTGAAGAAATATTAGGCACATATGAGGGAGTTTGCCAGTAATGGGGTCTAAATTAAAATAAGATTTAAAGAAAAGGAAATTGGTATATTCTTTTCCCAGAATAAAGGAATTTCTTAAAATAGTACAATATTAATCGAGATAATATTTTGATTGTAAGTATATTTCTCTTGGCACCTATTCTATTGGAATGTCTTTCATTTGTGATGTCACAATACAGTTTTCTGTTATTACTCATTAGTTTCAAGACTGAGGCTGAGGATACCCCATGACCCTCAAATTTAGTGCTTTGTCTGATTAGGCTTTAAATGGAGGTAGTTTTCCTATGAGCTAATATGTGTGTAGCACTGCTTTAAATGTATAAACCAGAAGACAGTCCCATATGGGATAGTAACTAAGCAAGTGGAGCTGAACCCGTTATTCTGTGAGACAAGGAGATGAACCTTGCTTCAGTTCAGCTGGAGCCTGGTTTTGGGGAGAAGTTGTCTGGCGCCACAAAACAAATGAGTAAGCAGAGACCTGAAGACTTATTAAGTTTATTTTAAGAATGTGTTGCCAGAGATCTAATAAATTCGCTTACTGCTGCAGGCCATGCACGCATGAAGCCTTACTAATCCAGGTGGTGTTTTTTTTCCTTCAGAGGGAGGTGCAGGGTGTGGAACCTTAGGAAAAAAAGTATTCTGCTTTAGGTAATATGGGCATTGTTTAATGATAGACATGACAGCTTGAGTGGTATGTTTGGGTTTTGTCTGTTACTACTCAGGAGGAAGTTTAAATTATTTTTCTGATGCGAGGTTAGTTTGTGCACACAAAGTGCTAATTAGTTTAACAATAACATGCAAATAACTTTATAATAAAAGAATAATTTTTCTAGTCCAAATAGATTTTTTGTTGTTATTTTTAATATTCCAAAGATTAGTTTTAAAATGTTTCAATTTGCAAGTTTACCGTATTACTGTGTATCTTCGAGTTTTCTTAGGACTCTCCTTTGTGCATGCATGAAAACCACGTCTTTGGACTTTAGTTAGCCATCTAGACTGGTGAGTTTAACACTATCTCGTCATATTCAACAGAGTGGGCCAAATCTTTCCAGAGGGTAGTCCAGCTGTTCATATCAGATGTACCTGCAGTTCCTGGAAATGCAGTTCTTCCCATTCATTGTGCCTAGCCTGCTAGCTTAAATTGAGCATAGGTCTTTTACATGCTAAAATTAGGTTATATGAATCCTACCCTTAAGTGGCAGGTCTCTTGTCTTCATCTTTTGTGGAACAGGAGCCAGTTGATTATTTTCCTGTGCGCTGGGACCTGAGCAAAAACATACTGTGTTTTGCCAGAACTGGTTGGAACTATTCATTGGAACTATTGAATTTAGCTGCTCTGAATTTTTTTCTGCTGAGAATATCCAATATGCGATAACATAAAGCATCATTTCAAAGTAAGGACTTATCTGTACAATAAGAGCAAAGACTTCTGAGAACAAAGTACTGCTAGTAGAGCAATCTACAAACAGCTCTACCTGCTGGTACCTTCCCTTTTCTGGGTCTAGTGAGACATCATGTTCTGTAGCTGCCAGCTGTCCCCTTTCAAATGCTTCCTCTTCTGTCCATGCCCTTGGTTTTGGTTTTGTCTTGCTTCTCTTGAATCTGTTTATATGAGTTAGTTCTCCAGAAGTGAGGGTAAACTCCCAAACATTTTACTCTCTTCCTTCTCATTTGCTACTTCCAAATAAAGGCAATGAGCAGTGATTGCTACCTGCTGATTAGTTTAAAATAATCCCTGATAAGTGCCTAGGAAATAAGGCAATACCAACCAAGAGACAGGTGGCACCCTTTTGCTTTTTTTTTTTTTTTTGGTTACTCTTCACCTCATAAATTCAGTACAACACCAATTTTTGCATGTGCCTGCTGCACAGAAGTTTCTTAGAGGTCTGCCTGCCGAACAATGGCCTGTTGGTGACTGCTTGACCTCAAATACTGGCAAAAATCAGGTGCATTCAGCATAGCTTCAGGTTATATTTGTAGTGTGTCTTGATCCTTTAACATGCTCGCTTTCATCATGTTTAGATGTCTTCCGCCCGCCCCCTCCCCCCCCCACCCCCCAATAGTACATGTAGGCTGAGAGGGTAGATCCTGATTGGGAATTGTTTTGAGCAGATTCAGTGATGAATGCCTCACTCCTGTTGACATTCAATGAGACAAAGTATTTCTGCAAAGAAAACACTGTCAGTTCTGATTTGTAATGAGAACAGGACTGTATTAATCAGAAAATATACTTTTTATGGAACTGGTACTTGTATGACACTTCAATTTCCAAAGAAATCTTTCCATATAAACTGTATGATGATCCAGTAGGATTTAGATCAGATCTTTTGATCATAGTCACCACAGTAACCTGTCTGGCTGCACAGTGAATGTTACAAGATTTTAAAGTGCTGTAATGTCTTATTGTTGGTATGTACATAGAACAAGTGTTACATATCCATTCTTTTGTGAATATATTAATATAGATATATGTATGATTCATATAAATAATATATGTTTTTCTGTCTAATGAACTGTCATTATTTTACTTTTGGCCTACCCTTACTTTTGTTTAAAGTCTTGCTCTCTTACAGGGAAATTTAGGCTGCATCTGACCTATTTTAACTGTCTACTTTAAAATGAGATAAAATAAGATTAATCAAATTCTAGAGTGTGATTGTCAGGAGAAAGTATTAGCTAAAGTGATTCTATGAATCCTATTCTATATATGTGCTCCACCAAGAAATACTGAACAGTTGCTGAGTCTTTGAGCAAAGCAATAAGAAATTTTCTTACCCTGTGAAAAAGCGTTGAGGTATTTTATTTTGAATCAGGAGAAAAAGTCAAAATTCTTATAAAGTTTTGCAGAATAATTGAGCATAGTCTTTTCAATTTCAAAAAAAAAAAGAAATTTACAGGTTTTTTTTTAGTTTTTACATTAAAAATTAGTATAAATTTATTACTGTATTAATGTAAGGAGTTACATATACCTAAAAAACTTAAGGCAGACTGTGGAAAAAGGTGAAAATTCAACCTCTGTTCTCTACCAATATTTTCAATAAAGAGATTAATCAAAGCCAGTCTTTTTGTGAACAACTGTGATTTTGATGGATTGGTATTTTGAGGGAGAAGAGGAATGATATGAATATTTTTTACCCAGTTGTACTTTGTTCAGTCCTGCTAAGAACTTTTTGTGTAGCTCAATGTCTTTCTTTTCTGTTACAGACAATGATTCAGTGGCACATACGGGTATCTGCTTAAGCATTTCAATTAGTAGCACTTCAGTAGTACCCTGAGTCCATTAAATTATTTACATATTCTCCATTGGAACTGTAGAAGTGGGAAACATTCAGCTTTTGCAGAGCTAGTTCCTTGCTAGGGACAGAATCCCCCACAGAATCATAAACCAGCAAATTAATCTTTTGGATTCCCTTGAAATCAGTTACAAAGCTAACCACCTAACGTCTATAAAGGCTTTCAAACACACGCAGTGCTCCAGCATCTTTCTTTGGTGATTCAGACTGGGTTTCTCTTTATCTGCTTTGCTCTTTTCCTTGGAAGCGCACAGCCTCTTCGTGCAGGCAGTGCTCTTTTCCTTGGAAGCGCACAGCCTCTTCGTGCAGGCAGTAGAGTGAAGGTGTCCTGGCTCTTGGTGAACTAATTCATACTGAGCTGATTTAAACTGAAATTAATTTAAAGCTATGAAATGCAGTGGCTGAAAAGCCAGTGCATGTTTCCTTCCACAGTTTTGGTAAATTCTGTGATTCTGTGATTCTGTGATTCTGTGAAATGAAAATCTGGTTAATCTCTTAATCAAAATCTGGTTAATCTCCTGCAGAAGAGCTGGGCATAGCCTTGAATTTGGAATTCCTTAAATTAACCAGCATGAATCTCCAGGCTGTGCTTGGAGACATCCTTAGTTGCGCTTAGTTGAATTTTACTAGGATCAACATTTAATATGCACTATCTAGCCTTTACATTCGTGTCTCTTCTCTCACTTCCCCTTTTCTTTTTGTAACAAAGCGACTATACAGTTTTCTTCAGATATTTTTTCTGCTACATGACTTCAAGCATTTGCTTAGTCTGAGCCCTGGCAAATGCAGCCATTCCAACTTGTTTCTTAGGGGTAGACATAAAACAGAAGCAAAAAAAAGTGTTACAGAAACTACTGAAAGACGGAAACTGTCTGCAGTTCATTGGATACCAGCAATTACAGTCCAGGCAAGCCAAGTCCATAATGCTGGGAAGTGTGTGTTTTCTCATGAGAAGTCAGAGAAAGCATTGTTTTAGTCCCTAATCACTAGGGGCTAGTTTAGGGGGTTGGTTTTGGTTGTTCTGCAAATATATTGAGTTACAGTGGCAGAAAGAGTGCAGAAGGGTACAGAGTTCAGCAAGTTATTTTGGTGATTGGAGTCCATTATAGTACATTTGAAAAAGACTTATAAAGTGAAGCATTTTGATGGGTTTCTAATTCAATAAAATTATTAGGTTAGCTTATGCATTGTTGAAGTCAATTAAAAACATTCTAATGGCATGTTTTACATGTTGGGTTTCCTTATGTGTTTCACTTCTGCAAATAGTTTTTCTATATGAAATTAAGGCAGTTTTACAGGACATGCCCTTTCTGATGATCTTTCATAGCAGGGGGAATATCATATGATGTGCTGCCCCAATGCACTGAATAAAGAACAACTATTATCTGTTTTATAGGTGGGGGGGTTTAATAGTTTGGTAGACAAGATTTACTTGAGACCTTTGCCTTTTTAACCTGGAGCTAGAACGTACTGGAACTGTGACACAGTATAGCAAATCAAAGTTGTTGAAACTATTTGTCTTGAACTGAGCATATAATATCTTCTCTGTATTTATTCTGACTAGCAGAATCACCTAAGATTATATGTTGCTTCTCTAGTCTGGCAAAAAACATGTTCATACAAACCATGACTAATGACTACCAAGTAGCGTGGGGATCAAAAACCTTGGGAAGTGCTAACATTGGAGACAGGGAGCTCCGTGGCTAAATGGGGAATCATAATGTTTGGGATAAAGATTTTTGCATTTCACATCAGATTTAACTTCTAAAAAAACTGCTGAGGTAACTTTATCCTGGTGTTTATTAACTAAGTTGGCTTTGCACAGGAGGAGGATAATCAGAGGATGAAAAAATGGAGCAGATGTCTAAAGACGGATGATTTCCTTTCCTTTCTCTGTGTCTTTGTTTTCTCAGCAGGTTGAACTCAAGTTCAGGAGTGGGTTTCCTTTTTCAGATGGTTCATGTACCTGCTGCAATGAGGAGATCCATAGGGAGGAGGATAGAGTAGTGCTGATTTCAGTAACCCTGTCTGAATGAGGCACCCAGTAGGGTCAAATATTTTGAACCAAAGAAGAAAGATGGCAGCTCTTGCAGACATGCAGACAAATCAGCAAGCAGTAGCAGGACCTGGAAAGAACAGAAAGAAGAGGGAGGAAACATATGATTTGTTAAGATGTCTTACTATGGTTCTAATTGTGCTATACAATGCTTCCCGAATTATAGGTGTGGTTGTTAATATTTTGCAGTTGCTCTAGTTCTCCTTACTAGCATCCTTTTGCAGTCTGTTTGGGAAGCTAGATAAGAAAAGAAAGGAGAAAAAACCAAAAGTAAAATTTTTAAAGGACCTCCTCTTAGTTCTGTATTTACCTTTTTTTTTTTTTTTCATCTGTCTTCCTTGTGATTGATGTATGATCTTTGCCCTGGAAGAAATTATAGACATTTTTTTTCTCCATTAAACACCCTCACCTAATGACTAAAGAGAGCAGATACGTTGCACCACAAAGCTCTACAAGCACCAGACAGCTGTGTTTGTACAGACTTATAGCTTGTGGACACAATGAGTCTGTGCGGTTATGGTTATACTGGTTAGGCACTCATTAGCTGATTCATTTCTGACTGATTATGCCACGGATACTGTGTAGGGAATCCAATATCTCTATCAAGATACATCAATTTCTGTTGTGTCAATAAGTGAACACTGTGGTATAGTTGTATGATTTCGTTTATGAATTAGGGTTCTGGGGTAGCTCTTAATGACAGCAAAGCTACAATCAGACATTCTTTATGGAATGCCCTTCAGGTTGCTGATGCTCAAGAGACACAGTTTTATGACAGAGATATATTTTATACTGTCTTCACGTAGCCCAGTGATCTGTAGAGAGAACTGGAACCTATTCTTTCCTGCTCTGAGCTCTTTGCATCACAACAGAAAGTTCTGACAATCTAATCTGTATTTCTTATGGAGGTTTTATATCTTTTTAAAGGTATCTGAGCAGCATGGTTAGAAAGATAAATGCTTAAATGGGAATAGTCATTTTAATATTTTTCCCTTTAACCAGTTTACTGAAGAAGTCCTCTTCTCCCTCCTCTTTTATTCATGTTGAGTAACTGAAACTGGAGTTCCTGGATGACTTGATCTTCCTAGAAATTTCTGGTTTGATGATCTGTGCAAAAATAGTATATCACTGTTTTCTGACAGGTGACCAATTTGCTGACAGGACTTCTATAAAGACCGATTCTAGGTGATATCCATCTTTGACTCGTCATATTCAGGCAAACCTTTTCAGAGGGTATTGTCCTCAGCAGCCTCAGTCAGTCATGAAGTCACAGTCATGAAGTCACTTTGTGACCCACCTTACTCTAGATCCTTAGCTTTAGCTCCTTGCAAAGTTTTTTACTGTGTCTCACAACTCTTGCCATCTCATTTCTCTAGCATCTTCTGATTTAGCACTGCTGCACGCTGACCTCTGGCACAATTCAAGAAACAGGTTTTCATCCATCGCTATAGCAACATCTTGCCAACCACGTCCTATTGGTATATAAGCAAAGTTACTTTGGATTTATCTCATTGTAACACGGCCCTCCTTCCTTTTGTTTAGTTTTAAAAGCACTCTAGTAATGGCTTCCCTCTCCAAACTTCTGGTGTATTTGTATTACAAGCACTTGTCTGGGAGAGCAACAAAAGCAAAACTGTCATTGAGGTATAGTATCTTAATTATTTGCCTAGCAGCTAAATGTTTGACTAAGCCCAAGGGAAGTGCTAGTGAGCCATGCAAAATTCATTTGCCTATAGAAATATTATTATAGGGAAGATAATTAATTTAATAGGGAACGAAATCAAGATGGCATGTGCAATTTTATTTCTGATATGATTTCTGAAAGCTATACACTTAATATTCTTTACAGACCTTATGTTTGCATGGTGCTTGGCTCTACTATGTTGTAGGAAAGGCCCAGTTTCATGTAGTTCAGGCATGGTGAAATTCATCTTACTGGGCATTACATGACTATAATAAAAATGTCTACAACCTAACTGATTGCAACAGGCATCTTTAACAGCTGCTGAGGAAAAATGCGCGTATTTCTGCATATTTTGAAGCACAGCTAATCTCCTTCTAAAATAGATGCCTAAAATAAGTCATAGCCTCTTTCCCGGTTTTGGCTATAAAGACAGTTTAGGATTTCTAGCCCCCCCCAAAATACCTGACTTTAGATAAAATGTATCATATGCATCCTGCTTTATTGTTTCAGAGGTCAGTAATAATAATAATAACAACAATAATAGTAACAACAGCAACAATAACAACGTTGGGTTTATTCTTTAGGGACATTGGAGCCTGAAATGGCTTCTGAACACAAAAAGCACGAAGTGAAGAAAGCAAGATCTAAAATATCTATATTATTTTCTTAAAATTCTAAATCTGGTGGGTTTAGTACTGCACATTCTAAAAGGTGAACAATATATATTTCAGAGGCAGAAGTAGGCCTGTAGAAATGTAGGCTTGCTGGAAGACCCCTAGAAATAATAATTTCGGTTGGGTTTTTTTTACTCTAAGAAAAAATAGAAAGAAACTGCTGAAAGCAAGAAGTAGGTGGAACTAAGACAATCTTAAATTTTTCATATTGCCTTTCTTGCTTCCTAAATTTCATCCTCTCATTAGGTTTCTAACTCAGTATACTTCAACATTTTCCATAGCATCAATGGTGGGGTAGTTGGCTAATGAAATTTCTCCATATGACTGTTCCTTTTTAACAACTGGGATTTTTTCTCTTGTATAGTAATTCTGATATGTTCAGTAATTATGTGCAAAAATGCATTACATTTAAGGTTGAACTCTTTAAGACACTGGCAATGAAATGTAAGAGAGCTGTGTGTAAGTAAGCTGTAGATTGTGGGCCTGTGTCCACAACACGTTTAAACCCTTAGTTCTTTGGACAGTAGAACAAATGATGCTGGATTGCCTATTGCTTTCCATCGCCTGACTGGACTCTCTTCTGTCTAAAAAGATACAAACTCTGCTAAAAGCTTTTCATTCAGCTGGGGCATTTCCAATGTCTGACGTTCTTATTTCTAGTAAGCTCATGCAGCAGTATTTTTTCTCAGTAGTGATACTAATGGGTTTTCTCTCCTCTAATGGGCAGCAGATTTTCATTCCTTCTATATCTTATAAACTTTTATTCCTCTGTCGAATTATGTTTAAATTGGGCAGTGTGTTCTGGGGTGGCACACAAATAGCTTTTCTCACTAGATTAAAGAAAAAGACACATTCTGTTGCATTTGTCCCAAGAAACTAATGGGAAGGCATAACGTGGCTAACCTAATGTAAGTGCTCGTATAGCCAACTCTATAGTTACTGGTTTTCTTGTGGTGCTCATTACGGTTTTTGGTGTGTGTGTTCGTAGCCTTCCCCTTTGACAGTAACATTAGAGGTCAAAAGACCAGAAAGAAGCCGAGCAAGAATTGTGGCATGATACTCCAGAAACCATTTCCCTCCTTTTGTTTACACAGTACCATTGCCTTTATGTTAGATTACACAAGTATGGTTGTTTGTTTTCTAGTAGACAGGTCAATAAAAATATAGAAGCTTATCTTTGAAGCAGAGTGGAAGCATATGGAAGGGCTGCCTAATTTTTCAAGGAACAGAATGGAAGAAACTGGAAGGGGAAAACTAAGCTCCATTTGGCTCTTCCTCCAGGAGTTAAGCCATGAGTCAACTGGAATACTTAGATGTGTTTCTCTGCTGTTCAGAGGAATTACATTATTCACTGTCTGTGTACAGAAGTGTTAATTTCTAAAGGGAATTCCTTGCACATTTTAGGCAGTCGTTACCTGAGCAAACCTTGTTCTGTAGCAGCACCTTGTGGGAAGGAAATCAGACTACAGCCTCTCATACAAGCCAGCGTTCCCAGAAGACAGTTGCTGAGTGAGCATCTGCCTTCAATGAGCTGAACAGGTTATTTTATTCTTGCTATGGAAACTGGAGGATTATCCTGAGTAGTAACACACACATCCAATAAGATGATATACAGAACTTGATTTGTCATGCCCTTTTATCTGTGGCATCCAGAATCCCTACACTGACAAGAAATGCTTTTTTACTGTGGAAAATCAGTGAACAGATGGAGGTAAACTGTACATGAGAAAGTAAAGCTATGCTATATTTCATCAGAAATGTGTTACTCTAATTTGAGATATTCAGTCCGTTGTACAAATACTTGGTTTATAGTCAGTGAAATGGATGCTAGCTCTTTTCAGCTATTACCTTTCAAACTCAAAAAAAAAAGTAGCATTTTTAACTGGACCTTAGAGTGCCATCTGTTTGCATTTGCTGCTTCTGGACTGCTTTTTTTAGACTGAGAAAAACTTCATAAAGCCTGCCACTTCGATGAACGCTTCCTGCTGGTTTACAGTTGTACAAATCCTATTAATTGTAGACACAACTGCTTTGTTTCTGCTGGGAGAGAGAGATTAGGCTGAGGCACGCTCAGATTTTAAGGCTGGTGCTTAGTGTTTTGCAGCTGGAATTTAATGACAGGCATATCATCCTGTCCAAAACTTTGAGGGATGCTTTCTGTATTCCTGCATTGCTTTGGCTTCAAAAAACTACTTCTGATGATAAATATATAGGCATTTTTCTTTGAGAAAGATTGTGAAGGTTCTTCCCACTATTGTAAGAGGAAATACAGCCTTCAACTTAAGGACAATGCTATCGACATCAACAGCTGCCAGCCAGAGATGCTGACTTGCTCCACATTAACCCTTCAGTTTCCCTAGCTGAGTGTACTGCTTGCTGCCCTGTGCTTTGAATTCCCAGTGTTTGAGGGCACAGAAACCATCTGTGTTCACCAAGACTGCAGGGAAGCTCTTGTGCTACTGCTATGGTAGAGACCTTGGAAAGGATCCCTGGAGTCATCTTTCTTCACCAGGAGTGTGTTGCTACAGTTGTGCCTGTGTAAAAAGAACTGTGAGGACATCTTTTGGTCTATTGAAAATTGACTCTCAAAACACATCTCAGCAGCTTACTCAGTTAGCGGCATTCCTCATATCATGAAGATAGGTCATTGCAAAAAGTTTAAGAGAATTCCAATAGGCATTTGTATCTCTCTAAGTCTTCTTAGGTGACACAGGCAATCATCGTTCATCCAACAGTTACAAGCATGTAATCTTAGGAGGGCATCAGCATAGCTATAAACTGTGGCGTATATCAGGAATACTTAATCTTGCTGAAACCATTTCCTAGAAAGATGTGAAAGCTGTTCCTAAAATCATACAGTGCTGATGTCTAAATATTAAACCAATAAGAGCAAAGCTTGTTAGATTTAATGAACAAAATATTGAGTTTTAGAAGCAGACTGCATGGGTAAATGCAGTCTAAAAGATGGTAGGTATCATCTCCAGTCCCTCAGGATACTAAGGGTCTTCTAGTGCTTCTGGCAGTCTGATCATATCAAGGAAGTTCTGCATGATGTCCTATGTTGTGTGTTATTTGGAAATACCCATAGAGTTCTGCAGAAACTTGGATCATCCACAGTTTTTGTAATTTCCAAAAAAAGCATCCCAAATATATTTTGATTAATTCTTGTCCTTTTTCCCTTGAAAAAGAAGAAAATTAGCATACTCTGGAATGAATGTGACTAGTTTGTATGCATCTAAGATAAAATTTATTCCTACATGTACCAAATGTATCATGGTTGAATTCTTCTTAGTTTTAAATCTTTAAAAGCTTTGGATTGTAATGTCCAGCTAAGATACACATCTTACCCAGGATACAGGTTACATTAACCTCAAAGGGCAAAGTAGTATTTAACAAAAAAAGAAAAAATTAATAAATATATCTTTATCATTTTGTTTTGCAGGAGGCAATAAGCTGAAGAATCAACATTTTCGCTTAAACTGGGCATGGATCTCCTTAGAAAAGGAGTACTATTTAGTAAATGAAGACTCCAAATATCTTGATGTTGTTCTTAAACGGAGAGGTTACCTGGGGGAAACCTCTTTTATAAGTAAGTTCCATTTTAACCTCATCAATTGCTTCTATAAATCACTGGCCAGCTGTTTGATAAAATGTATCGATACAGCTTTATCCTTTTACTGGTGTTTGATACTACGCAAGCTAGATTGAAATGAATATATTTATTTATTAAAGCATGTATCTTTTGTTATGCTAAGTGTATGATTTCTTGAGTTATATGATGAAATTTTCACTTTTTTTTTTTGGTCTTCTGCAATTCATTTTTAACTTAACAACACAAGACCCAGTCCTTCTTTCTTTGATTTGATTGACACCAATGTTGTATTTGTTTCACAGAATGCAGTTCCTGTCCAGATTTTGTTTTTCCTATAATGAGAAAATACAGTTGTAGCAATTGGAAAGACAACAATAAACATACATCATTTCCCAGGAAGGCTATTGTGAGCTGGTCTGATTAGCAGCTACAAGCATTAGGCTCGTTTCCTTCAGTCAAAGTTGGCAGTCAACTGAGGCTGATACAGGAGGTGTTGAAAGCTGTTTGCAGTGTCTGGGGAGTGAAAAGGTGAAAAAAGCTTGTGTTATCACATTCTGCAACCTCACACCTGTATCTAGCTTCTGGATCTGTTCCCATTCTCTTCCTAGTCATGCATTTGGACCAGGGAGCATTATTTTTGTACAGTTTCATGTCGAAACCTATGATGAGCTTATGCTGCTTAGAAAAGGCACTCTGTTTAAAGCTAGTTTTGCAGAGATATGTAAGCATTTACCTGGCATGGAGCACAAGCTCATGCTTAGAAATCGTGGTGCTGTTTAAGTCTCTTTCTGAATAAGAATCTGAGTTTCAGGTGTTGAGATGTAGTTAGGACACCTATTTTGGCATGAGATTTAAGGAATGTAGGCACTAACTGGATCTGACTTAAAAGGCTCTGTTTGGAACAGTGAACTAACTTTGATAATGTATTTCTTTTAAACAAAGTAAAAGAATAAAGGAGATTAATGAAATGAAAGTTAAGGATGTGTGGTTTAAATTAATTACTGGTACTGATTAACAGATACTGATTTTACTTCTGGTTCCTCAAAAAGAGTGTTTACAAAATTCTCTACCTGTGGATTCAAGTTCACTTTCTGAATTGAGCTGACTCAAAATCCAGCAAAAGCAGTTTGAATAACTTGCCTCTGACTACCTTAATCCTGCAAAATGGAATTATGGAGTTGGAAAGAACATAAAAGATATTGGTTAAGGTGCTTACTGGCCTTTCTGGTCCATGTGCAGTGCCAAAGGGACTGAAGGGTTATAGAAGTTGTATAAAATATTGGCTACAACATAGGGGGAGGCACAAGCAGGAAGCAAGAAAGGCAAGGTTTGTAGGGAAAGGTGATGTGTTTTAATACCTTAAACAGTACAGTTGGAAGAAACAGGCAGAGAAGGGAGAAGTTTTATTTTTCTTATTCTGAAAACCTAAGAAAGACCTTTAAGATTTGAGTGGGGTACTGTGGGGTTCAAACAGAGGCCAAACACATGAGTTGGAGGTAGTTCTGAAGGACTGTCTGATTTCCATGAGGGCCTGTCAGACAGCCTTGAACTGCCAATGAAAAGCCATTTTAGAGCAGCCTGGGTCTGAGGATATAAGGTTTGTGCTGTCTCAGTGGGATGAGCTGTATTGGATTTTATCCCTTGGCTTTGCAGTTTCAACTTGACTTGAGTTTAATGATTGTCATTGTGCAAACATTGAAATTGGAGGGTAACGATTTAAAAAAATGCTTATTGTAGTGGGAATGGCCACAATGGTTCAGATTTTACATCTTCTTTCATCCTTATTCTGTATGTTTTATCCCTTTGTGTCTCTGTGTTTTCCTTAGCTTTCGCCTTGAAGAATGAACTTTCCAGGTGTGCTTTTATTTTTTCTAAGAGAAATAAATATTTTTGCAGGTTTCAGGCAGCATGTTATTTAGATGTTCTGGAACAGAAGAGAACCCAGAACATTAAAAGGGGGGGTGGTGGGGGGGTAAATCTGTTGGGACTTTTGGACATCTGTAGATGAATTACAGAGAAATGGAAACTTGACTTTAACCTCAGAGAATGTAGAGTTTTTCTAGTAGTTAGTTTTGCTTTGGCTAATTCTGTCCAAACTGTCTGTCATAATGTTAAGTCATAATGCTTCCACTTCTATGTGTGACACCAATATTAAATTGTTCAAGAGTAACAGAGTTGGCTTGAACACTCTCAAGTTGTGAAAAGTATATTTTTCTGAAACATCTTTTTTTTAAAGATGACATAGTGAGAGAAAAAATACAAGTGATGTTTTTAATGACCTGAATTTCTGATTTTGGCAGGTATTAGCACCAAAGATGGTACTGCCAAGAAAGATAAAGACTTCAGAGGAAAAGCCCAGAAGCAGGTGCAGTTTAATCCTGGCCAAACCTTAGCTACCTGGCGAGTACGGATTTTGAGTGATGGTGAACATGAGCAGTCTGAGTCCTTTCAAATTGTTCTTTCTGAGCCAGTCATGGCAGTTCTGGAATTTCCTGATGTATCCACAGTAGAAATTATTGACCCAGGAGATGGTAAGAACCTTTACAGAACTGTACTGCCAATATGTGCATACACCAAAAGATAAACTGGAGTGCAAATGCTATGAGTAACAGTGGATAGTAAAGTTCACCTTTCCTCAGAATATTTCTGAAGACAGGCTTGGCATTGGGTAGCCGTTTGTCCTCTATCACTTTAAGTGATTCATGAATATATAACTAAGGTAGTATGCTTTGATGAAATNCATTTTAGGTATAATAGGTTTTCAGTTCAATGTGTTTGCAAACAGGGTATATCTGCACAGGTGGCTGGAGGCTGACTTGATTCACTCTGCCATGATAATTCATGTGGGAGAGGATGATACAGGAAAGTCCAGGCTGGTTGGTCCCAACAAGTTTGGGTCTTGGAACAGACTAGTTGCATCACTTAGGCCTTAATATCAAGCTGAGAAGCTCAGTAAGGGTAAGGTTCAGTAGATCAAGTATAGCACAAGCTGTGTCAAGACCAAATAAAATTATGGTTAAAAGTAAATGAGGGAAGAAGCTGATAAAAAAAAAAGTAGAATGCGCTGTGGTTACTTTGCTTTTCAGCTGCATTCAGACACTTGAACCCATGGGCCGTGGTCACACAAAACTGTCCTTGAGGAATCTTTCAAGTACTGGATGACAGTAATATCTTGTTTTGTATAGTCTTACCTAATTAACATTTCAAGAGGACTGAGCAGGGAAACTGTCAGAGGTTTCTTAGTTCCTAATTACAAATGCAACTTAAACCAGAGGTTATCTTACGTCCATATTTAGTCACTGAGGAAAATAGTGCTCCATGTATTTGGAGGAAAAGAAAGTTATCAGAAGTAGTCAACATGGATTCACCAAGGGGAAATCATGTCTGACTAATCTGATAAGCGTCTATGATGACATGACTGGATGGGTGGATGAGGGGAGGGCAGTGGATGTTGTCTACCTTGACTTCAGCAAGGCTTTCAACATTGTCTCCCACATCATCCTCACAGGCAAGCTTAGGAAGTGTGAGTTAGATGAAGGGACAGTGGGGTGGATTGAACAGTGGCTGACAAAGGGCTACACAGATGATTAGGGGATTGGAACATCTTTCATATGAGGAAAGGCTGAGGGATTTGGGTCTCTTTAGTCTAGAGAAAAGAAGATTGAGGGGGGATCTTATTAATGCTTTCAAATACTTGAAGGGAGGATGCCGGGGGATGGGAGCAGTCTTTTTTCAGTGGTGCCCATTGATAGGACGAGGGGTAATGGGCACAAGCTTGCACATAGGAAGTTCCATCTTAACATGAGGAGGAACTTCTTTACTTTGAGGGTGGTGGAGCACTGGAACAGGCTGCCCAGAGAGGTTGTGGAGTCTCCCACTCTGGAGACATTCAAAACCCACCTGGACGCTGTCCTGTGCAACCTGTTGTAGGTGACCTGCTCTGGCGGGGGGGTTGGACTAGATGATCTCCAGAGGTCCCTTCCAACCCTGACGATTCTGTGATTCTGTGACAGAGCTTAGAGGGTTGTGGTTAGTGGTGCAGAGTCTAGTTGGAGGTCAGTAACAAGTGGCATTCCTCAGGGGACAGTACTGGGTCCAGTCCTCTTCAATACCTTCATCAATGACCTGGATGAAGGGATAGAGTGTACCATCAGCAAGTTTGTTGATGACACAAAACTGGGAGGGGTGGCTGACACGCTGGAAGGCTGTGCCACCATTCAGTGTGACCTGGACAGGCTGGAGAGTTGGGAAGAGAGGAACCTAATGAAATTCAACAAGGGCAAGTGTAGGGAACTGCACCTGGGGATGAATAACCCCAGGCATCAGTACAGGTTAGGGGCTGACCTCCTGGAGAGCAGCTCTGTGGAAAGGGACCTGGGAGTCCTGGTGGACAACAGGATGACCATGAGCCAGCAATGTGCCCTGATGGCCAAGAAGGCCAATGGCATCCTGGGGTGCATCAAAAGGAGTGTGGCCAGCAGGTCGAGGAAGGTCATCCTTCCCCTCTACTCTGCCCTGGTGAGGCCGCATCTGGAGTATTGTGTCCAGTTCTGGGCTCCGCTGTTCAAGAAGGACAGGGAACTGCTGGAGAGAGTCCAGAAAAGGGCTACTAAGATGATTAGGGACTGGAGCATATTTCTTATGAGGAAAGGCTGAGGCACTTGGGTTTTTTTAGTATAGAGAAAAGAAGACTGAGGGGGGATCTTATCAATGCTTATAAATACTTAAAGGGAGAGTACCAGGTGGATGGGAACAGTCTTTTTTCAGTGATGCCCAGTGACAGGACAAGAGGTAATGGGCACAAACTTGAACATAGGAAGTTCCATCTTAACATGAGGAGGAACTTCTTTACTTTGAGGGTGGCAGAGCACTGGAACAGGCTGCCCAGAGAGGTTGTGGAGTCTCCCACACTGGAGAGATTAAAAACCCGCCTGGATGCCATCCTGTGCACCCTGCTGTAGGTGCCCCTGCTCTGGCAGGGGAGTTGGACTAGATGATCTCCAGAGGTCCTTTCCAACCCTGACCATGCTGTGATTCTGTGATTAACTTGAAAAGCAGTATGTATGAGACAGAGAAATTACTTGAGAATGTGTTAAATCTATCTTTTCTATAATCAGTGAGGTGGCACAACTCAAGGTAATCATCTGAGTTTTCTTAATGCCAACCATAGTTTTTTTATATTTCCTATATTAAGATAAAGTTTTTACAGTCCCAGAGAATTTGTAGTAATTATACATAAAGTTGCATAGGAGAAAATCAAATGCACAACTGCAAATCAAGGAATATCTACAGGAAGAATATAGAGAGAACTCTGTGGGGAAGGACTGGGTTTCCTAATCGCACAGGGTATAACAAGTTCAGATGCTAACTGAATAGGAACCATCAAAAATTTTATTATGCTTCCAGTGAAAATTATTTTAAAATTTATTGATTTGAATAGTGTAGTCTTAGCACCAAAATACTGAGCTTGTTTGGAAAGCTGTACCAGCCCCTTTGTATGGGACAATAGTTAATTTTTTATTCCCAGAAGAGATTGCATAAGGATGCATTTTCTTATGCTACCTGAGGTGATGCAGATTGTTCTTCTCTGAGCTTTTATGTTGTTCATAAGGTCTGTTAAACTTTTATAGTGTCATTTTACTCCTAGTTGTACAATTATGAGAGAGACAGGAAACAGAACAAATCAGATTCCTGCAGGTTTTTTTGAAGGCTAGAGTTTTTAATTTTGTCAACTTAATTCTAAAGGGAGAAATAAAAGGAACAATTTTGTGTGTGTGTGTGTGTGTGTGTTACCTTCTGTTTTATTTTAAAACAAAAGGGTAGGGATGTGGTGGTTTTCACATTGAATTTTTTACTTGCTGGAATCGTGAATGTGTCTAGATCTTATCAAACCTGAATTACAGCATTTTTAAGGCAGGCTTTTGACCTTAAGTCATGCTAGTAGTATTTTCCAGTTGGAGAAATAAAACCTGGAACGTGTTTTCAAAGAAGTCACGTGACAATTTTCAGAACATTTTTTGCCAAAGTACTCTGAAAAAATGAAAAGAATTGCTTTGTGTGGTCAGCTGATACCACTTGATTTGGTATTACACAGAATTATATTCTGTTAGGGTTGCAGTCATATTAATGAAAATGTAAAGGTGCTTTATAACTGTATGCATAACCACCTTTTGGTTTTGAGTTTTTGAGGGAACAAGAACAAAATTGATCCTGAATCCCAGTAACAGTACAAAACTCAGCAATCTGTTTATCTGGGTATAAAATGATGGAGGAGTTTAAAATACATTTTAGTGTTTTTTTTTTTCCCTGAGAAACAGATCTGACATTCTTTGGTCTGATACATTTTAGGGTGAGGTTGCTTTCCAGACTCCACTGACTATTGGCTAGGTCTCCTTTGAGTAAAACAGGAGTGTAGGCATGTAGCCAACTCAAATCAAATCTCCAAGTCAGAGTAAGATGGCAACAGCTCAATCTTGCATCCTCAATGCCAAACGATTTTCATGGTTATCTTGACGCAGTAAGTTTAAGAATGACCTTGGAGAACCACTTCCTTTGTGTGAGCTATGCTGTTGATATTTCTGTGGTTAACAGTTAATAATGAAATACTATGGAAATAATTAAAATATAGACCTTGTGGACAAATTCTCCAAACACTGTCTTGCACCATTAATATTAGATAAGTAAATTAGTCACATTAGACACCACCTAGTAAGGACTTGTAAGTTCAGACCTAATGTTCTGATTTTATTTTCCATTTCTGAAAGACTAAGAAACTCTACTTCTCTCACCCTCCAAGTTTTTCTTCAAATTTAGCGCCATTGCTGATAAATACTTGTTACTTGTTGCACTTTAGACTGTTTTAAAATGCTCCTAGCTGTTTTACAGGTGAGTTTGTGAGACCATAAATCTATATAAACAAATGTGTCTGTTCTTTGCAGAATCAACTGTCTTTATTCCTCAATCCACCTATACTATTGAAGAAGATGTTGGTGAATTATTTATTCCAGTCAGAAGAAGTGGAGATGTGAGCCAGGAACTGATGGTTATCTGCTACACACAACAAGGTAACAGAATCTACTATTAAAAAAAAAAAGGCAAAAATGGAAAAGAGACAGAAAAGCAAAAAGAATTGTTCCATCTATTGCATAATAAAACTTTTTCATCTAAATATCTTCAGTCTCAACTGGAAATGTATTCATCTTTGCAATCTGTCTTAAAGTATTGAATACAGCAGAAAAATCATCATGTTCCAGATTTCTGCTATTTGTTAGGAGGTGAAGAAGACCTGTGTTCTTTATCTTTATGCAAGATTTTTGTATAAATCTGAAAATTATATATATCTGAAAATGATCAGAACTGAAAGCACTGCAGTGATTGCCCAGGATATCCTTTACTTGTTTGTATCTTGAAAAACTTGGTATAAAATAATATTGCTTAATTGTCATCCTTCTACTTCCTCTATCTGTCAATCTGCTATTGATTATATCCACACAGAGCATGGGGTCTCTACACCTGTGCTTTTATTGTTATTTTTCATCTGGAGAGATGATTTTGGTGAGGTGATGTGGAATAAAAATGATTTGTTTTCATCAAATTCTATCTGTTTATAGTTAATTTCTGGTCCACTGATATCTTCAACTGATAAAAAGTACGGAAGGAGTTAGTTTGTAGTCCTCACAGGGTCTCCCTTGTCAATCTGTGTCTCTTGTGATAGATTACAATGACTTCTGACTGAAAAAACGCAAATGAATTTGAGGAGCCATGTGCTTGCATTGCATCATATACAGAAGTATTTCGTCCAGAGACCTCAGAAATGTAGCCTGGTCAGAGGTTTCAGCCATTTTATCACATAAAAATAAGTAGAAATTAAAAGATAATGAAAATAAAATTCAGCCTCTGCGAGGGGATCATTATAACCATGGTATGTATAATGACTGTTTTCCTTTTGTGCCACAGGGACAGCATCTGGCACTGCCCCAACCTCTGTACTTTCTTACTCTGACTACATATCCAGACCTGAGGATCACAACAGCATTCTACGTTTTGACAAAGACGAACGAGAAAAAATGTGTCGGATAGTCATCATAGATGATTCCTTATATGAAGAGGCTGAGACCTTTGATGTTTTGCTGAGCATGCCGATGGGTGGAAGAATAGGTGCAGAATTCCCGAGCACTCAAATTACCATTGTACCTGATAAGGATGATGGTAAGACATCATGTAATAAAGTGACAGTCCCAGTCCAGGAGTGAAACTACAGGTAGCATCACACTGAAATCAGCATGTAGGAAGTCGGATTTTTGCACTTCTCCCTGGTGGTTAAAACACATGCTGCTTCCATCTTGAGATTTGAAAATACTATTAGAAAGCTATGTGAGTTCTTTAAAGTGTTTAGTATTGATATTTTGTGGTTTGGAAAATCACATGAGCAGTGATTGGAGTGAGGAGACGCACCTTTCCATTCTATCACAGTAACAAGTGTAATCCGAACTGTCACCCTGCATGGTCACCCTTGTCTGTGTGATTCTGAGACTGTGTCCACAAAGTCTTCAGACCCACTGCATTGTGCTCCAAAGGGCCATATCAGAGATCCTGATGGACTAGAAGCCATCTAACAGCTGCTAAGAGGCAAGCTATATTCCTTCTGATTTGATGCTGCATTTAAATTTCTGCCAAGAAGTGTCCCTGTATGCTTCCTTTGTCTTTTTAACAGAGCAAATAATGAAAAGACTGTAATGTTGATTTAGAAATCACCTCAGTAAGGAAGCACTGACAGAATTATGTCCTTTGATCAGGTGGTCAATAGCTTTGATATATTGCATTGAAAATGACACATTTCTGGTGGTGATTAGAGAGAGGTCTGTGACTGAGGAAGAGTAGAATCAGCACACTGGGTCACCAACTGCTTTTGAAAATACATGTAAATATTATTGAGACTTCAAGCCTCTCCTTCAGTGTCCTTAGCATCGGTGTGGCAACTGTCTTTCTAGGAGTGGTAGCAAAAAGTTTTCCGGGTACAATTGCCCTCATTTATGCACGAAGTTTGGAGGCTGACACCTCAGCTGTAAATTCTGTGAAAGAAATAATGATAAGCTATTTTAGTCCTCTCTATGAGGCCATAAACCATCCATTGTGACACCATCATATTTCCTAAAGACTAATGTGAGGAGTTATATAGTACTCTTTGAAAGTCTGATGCCAAGATAGACAGTTTTTATCAGCACAGTGATTTCTCCCTAATTAAGGATATAAAAGGCAGCTCTTAAAGGCAGGAAGTTGACACCCATCTAATTGAATCATAAATACACAGTCTGCCTGAAATTTCTCACGTGTAATCCTGTGACAGAGGTGACTGTTTTCTCTGTGGAGCATTTGGGTAATCATATAGCATTAATGAACACAATAGTTTGAAATAATACTTCTTGTAAAGTAACGGATCATATATCATGTGTTTATCTGACTTTGCTGTGATAGCAAATCCAGGTTTTTGTGTAGGTTTTTTACAATAATTTGATTTTTTGAATAATTTGATGAATTCATGAACTTTACAGTTTGTAAATAGCAGAGCATAGAATATTGAGAGTAGCTATAAAAATATATCCCTGAAGACGCTGATTACACAGCTCTTGAAGGTCTTCTGGCTGCTTAAAATTTGTACAGAAAGTTTGAGATGGGGAGAATGTGTCTCCAAGAAATTATTTAAAACAGAGATGAGCTGAAATTAGAGCATCTAACTTCAGTGGGAACCTCACTGCCTGGGAGGGAACATTTTTATGTATTGTTTTTAGCATTTAAAATAAGGTATTGTCATTCATAGGCTTATACAGTCATTTTAACAGAAACATAGAGTGACTTTGAATAAGAAATGATGAAAATTAATCAATCCCAGCATCGTATAGAACTTAACAGTTTATGAAACTCCCACAGATATTGGGGAAGTTAACAAGAAAGCCCCTTTATTTTAACACTGCCGTTAGGAAACATGGGAAGTAATTTGGTTTGTATACCAGCATTCAGCTTTAAGTCTAATATTTCCTGCATTTGTAAGCACAACTTGCCTCAGTGCTACAAACTTTTGAACAGGATTTATTTAGCAAATAAAAATAGTCTTATGGGATTTATTAAAAAAGCTGATATGGAGAAGTGTTTAGGACATCAGAGTAGAACATTTTTATTATGTAACAACTGAAACATCTACTTTTGTTGGTAAGAGTAAACAATATTGTGGATTTCAAAAGATAAGGGGCTTTGAAAGATAGGTTTGGATCACTTTTTACAAACATTCACTTGTCTTTTTGCACCCAAAATGTTCCATACATCATATTTGAAATAGTGTGACAGAACTCCTTTTTTTGCTTTGTGTATCAGTGAAAGTACTCCCACAAAAAATTCTAGAGCATTCAAAACCTTACTGACAATTCACTTACCAGGAAAATTTTCTACCACACACTTTTAGTTTGCACAAAAACATAATGCATGGTAACAGAAAAGTCTATATTCATTTTGTTTCATCTGAGATCTGTTGTGCTGCCTGTTCTATAGAAAGCAGAGTACAAACTACAGAGTAGATAAATTATACCTTACATATTTATTTATGTAATCACACATATATAAATACATACATGCTTATTTCCGATTGTGTATATACATACATATTTATGTAACATGTGAGCAATTTAACACCCTGTCTGTCACGAGTGAGATTCTGCATAAATAAGTAGGAGATTTTAAACAGCATTGGTTATTATTGTTTGCGGTGCACAAAATGATTTTTAATAACTTAAAACAGTGTGCTATGTGAAATAAAAAGCACTTTCTGTAGCTGTTAACAATAAAATTTAATTCAGAGAATCCCTAAAATAGAAGTGGATAAAAGCTTTAGCACGTATATAATAGCCTATGAGCTATAGTAATGTTATCAAACTAAATTCTGTAGTCCACTTTAGTACCTTTACTTTAAATCTACTGATAGATTTTTCTCATTTTTTGTTTAAATTCATCTTCTACTTAACAAAGTTTCTTTGGAGGAATGTCACAGCACGTCATTAAGTTGTGATTTCTCCAAGTACTGTGACTGGATTAACATTATGCATTGACTTCTTCAGGTCAAAAGATACAAACAGCAAAGGTCAAAGTTTAATAATACTACATGAGATCTTTCCTATGGAAGTCAAGTCAGCACTAGCAACATTACCTTATCTCCTCTGGCATTCAATGCAAGTTAATTAGGAAACATTCACCTTCAGTACCTATCATCAAAGTCTTTTCTTCTTCTTTTATTTCTAGAGAAGGCCCTTAGGGTCTAACTAAAATTGCTGAGTTGCTATACAATCATGACAATAAACAAAAAGTAAAAGAGGTGTGCTCAACTTTCTAGTGAACCAGGGTATATTAAAAAATTCCTGGCAACTGAATACTTTAATTGGGGATTATACAGTTGTGCTGTGCTGCCAAAGCAAAATCTGGAAGAAAAAAAATCATAGTATGTAGAGCATGCACAGGTATATTTATATATTGTGAAAGGTGATTTTAAAATTGGTGCTGCTGTTGGGACGTTTCTTAATTTGGAAGGGACTTTTCCTGATAGGTCCTGAAGTTGGAGACAGATAGAAAAGCAGAAAAGGACTGAGTTAATGAAATATACAGCAACATAAGTTATGCATGGAAATCTTGTATTCGAAGTTACACATGTCACTGCAGTTTAAAGATTAAAAAATAAAAACTTGGATCTGTTTAAGTCAGACGTGATAATTACTAACCATGAACCACTGGAAAAAAAGTATTCAGGGGAAAGACTTATGCAAATCATCCACATTTCGGGTGGTGGCAATCTCACTGGATATTAGCCGTTTATAAATTTAGACACTTCATTCAAGCAGGCTATGCCAGGATCATTCTATAGTTAATGAAAAGAGAGATACACTCCCAGGAACCGTCCCATCCTAGGATGGTCGAGATCAATCACCGTAGGTACCTGGTGCATCTGAATACATTGATTTCTGACAGTGGATATAAACCCTACCCTTAGAAATGTAATTTGCCATTCAACCCAAAGTCATAAACACTACTGGCATGAAGGAAGGATTCTTTTTCTAATTTTGTGTTAAAAGAGCTCCTACTATGAAATGCCGTTAAACAAAAAAAGAGATACGTAGCTATTTCTGCTTCATAAAATAATTATGATTTCTAACGAAAAATTTAAAAGAATATAGTTGAAATCTAAAGAAATGAATGCTGAAGAGTGTTTCAAGAGGTATTCAGATATTCAAGATAAAATCCAAAAACAAGCAAAAAAAAATTCAACCATTTTCCATACAAATGTGAACTTGTGTTATTAAATCTACCCAGAATTGATGGACTGAACTACTTGTCTTCATGAATCTCATGGATATGGGTTATGAACAGAAATCCCTGAAGAATTTGAGGTCAGTTGATTGGCTAAGGACATACCTATCCTGCATGGAGAGCACAGAGTTCAGCATAAAGCTTATTCAGAGGAGGTACTTTACATAATAGATCAATATCATGCATCTAGGAAAAGGAGGATAAGGTTGCTGTGCATGTTTCATTCCCTTTGGAGTGAGGAGTCCTGGAGTTTAGTCTCAGACCCTGAAAACACTCAGACCCAAGTCTTCCATGGAAATGCCTTAATCCATCCCCACCCCCAGGCACTTAGCAACTGAGCAAGATCATCCTGGAAGCACTCTTTTTCCAGCTGAAGCTGAGGCTTTGAAATCATTTCACATACATCGAGAAAAAATGAGAACACACTCTGTTGTTAGTATTCATCTGGGAATGAGGAGCCTGTAATTTGGTTCCAACGCTAACAGCGTTGCTGTGTTGTGTGCAACAAGTCTGACACAAAATGCTTTAGTCCTTGCGACAAGGCTTGCAGTCAAAGCTCTGCTCTCTCATAGTCAAAAGTTTCGATTGCCGGGATGCTGATTTGGACTCTTTTTTACTTACTCTGTTTTGTGTTGTGGACAAATTTTAAACTCTTGGTTTGTAATCACATTTGGAAACCAGAAGAGAAGAGGTGTCATGTATGCAGAGCTGGAAGTTTGCAGCTGAGGGGAGAATGCTTACAGTTATTTTGTTTGCTTCAAGTTTTTTGTCAGTGGCTGTCTTCCCATGTGATTTTAATTCCGTGCTACTGTATTTAGTGTTGCCATGAGAGCACACAGCCTTACAGCCAGGCTGAAAAACGGTCATCTTGCCTTAGTGGAATTGTTGAAGCCTCATGCTGTTCACAGCAGGAAGTACATTAAATACATTTGTTCCACTTCATTCACATTAGATGGGCAAGCAGCCGTTCAGACTTCTTCTTGACATTTCTACATCAAGGCTGGGAAAGCAAAGGACTCAGGTTTATGACAGAGGTTTGTTTACCATTTTCTTCATACCTACTCAATAGAATCGATCACTCGTATCATCCACATGATAGAGGATAGCACTATCTGGGAGTATTTTACAGCTGAGTAAACTGGATGATGGTATGGTCATGGTATGATAATGTGGAAAGCCAGTGTTAGAGGTCAAACAGAACAGATTAATTCTTTAGTCTTCTGGAGGTTACTTTAAAAACTTGCTGTCACCACAGTTAATTAAACTTTGGAAATCCTTAGACTGTGTTCTGGAAATCAGTAGCCACTAGGATTTGTCCAGCTTGCTCGGAGTAGTAAAGTCCGTATTGACATTTACTATCAAGAGCCTGAAAAGAGGCAGAAAGTCAGCTCTGCAATGCTACATTATAAATATATGCTTTGCATTACGTGTCCCAGTAGGCATACAGTGTCAACTAACTTTCTGTGTGTGTACTGAGCCAAATTTCCAGCTAATGATAATTAAATATTCTATTAGTAACATGGTTTGTCAGAGGGGCATCCTTATCTCACAAGGCTATCCAGAATCTCCTTATTTCCACTGTCCTCCAAGACAGGCAATATCAAATGTACCTTTTTCTTTGCAGCAATAGGTGTGCCATAACCTTAAACTGAAGGAGTGGTTGGTTGATCTTGGTAGTTAAGATCTGCCAGTCTGTTTGTCCAGTTGTAGTTACAACCTGAACACTATAGGCAGAGCATGCCCAGTGTTAGATGACTGGGGTCATGACTGGGGTCATGATTTGTCCCAGTGTCCTTCATCATTCTCTGGAGGTGACTAAAATAACAAAATAGTTATTCTTTTTTCCTCTCTACAGCCATCTTTGTCTACTTTCTCCCTTTTCCATTTTTACAGTGCCTGTGGGTCTGATGCCTCTGGCACTTCTGCGCAGCTTTTAGCTTCTTTTGTCCTCTCATTAGGTAAAATTTCTATGTGACCCCTCCTCTTTCCCCAGTCTGTGGCAGGTGGCCAGACTGGCAACTAATCAAGGGAAAATGTGGAAGACAGCCAGCTTATGACACATGTTATACTCCCAGTTTTCTTTGCTTACAGTTTCTTATTATCACCAGTTCAAAAGAATGAAAAATGTTCAATTTATGATGATACCCTTAAAGATTTTGGAAAGTCCCTGTTTTCTGTCTATCACAGATATAAATTAATGTCATATCTTACAGTAGGACATTCTATAGAGGCTAACCGGATGCATTTATGATTTGCTTTTCTAGCATTATCTGTTACTGGCAGTTTATTATATGTGTGTGTATGCAGGTACACATTCACACATTATATTTATATGAACTGCAGATGTTGGATTAATCTCATCTTCATTTAGCTGCTTAATAACTAGGTATATAGGCTCATTTAATAGATAAGGAGGACATACCATGACCTCCAGACAGTACTTTGTCACATTATTTCATGTGACTCCTTTACCACAGAGGACTCAGCTCGTGGAGCAGCATATCTCCAAGACTTCACCACTTCAAGTTCTTAAATGGTTAGTTATATATGCATTATTACAGTTCTGTGTGAATAATAGTGATATTTCTAGGGCAGTGTTGAAATACAGAAAACAGCTTTGGAGTTTTGTACTCGAAGCACATAAAATAGTTGATAAGACAAGGTATGAAATTACATGAACTGTAAAAAATTGACACTTTCTGTTAAATCTGGAATGAGTTAAATGAGATGGTGTTCTTACGTGCACTGATGTTGTTTTCCAGAGCCTAATGGATCATTGTTTTGTGACAGTTCACTCAAGAGTACATTGAAAATCTTTCTCCTATCTTCCTGTAGCGTGTTATATTTTAGTGGTGGACTCGGCAGTGCTAGGTTAATGGTTGGACTTGATGATCTTAAAAGGTGTTTTCCAACCTAAATGATTCTATAATTCTGTGCTACAGATGTCATCTGCCTAGACTTCGTCAAGGCCTTTGACACAGCCCCCCTCAACATTTTTACCTCTAAATTGGAGAGATATGGGTTTGATGGATGGACTGTTAGATGGATAAGAAATTAGGTGGGTGGCCGCATCCAAATTGTTACACTTAATGTTTCAATGTCCAATCAGAAACCACTAACAAATGGTGTTCCTCGAGGGTTCATACTGGGACCAATACTATTTAATATCTTCATCAATGACATAGTGGGATTTAGTGCACCGTCAGCAAGTTTGCAGATGGCACCAAGCTGAGTGGTACAGTTGATAGGCTTGAGGGAAGGGATGCCATCCAGAGGGACCTTGTCAGCCTTGAGGAGGGGGACCCTGCAAACCTCATGGCCCACTAAGTTCAAGAAGGCCAGGTACAAGGTCCTGCACCTGAGTTGGGGCAATCTTTGATACCAGTACAAACTGGGGGATAAATGGTATCCCCCTCCCTGCCCAGAATGACTTGGGCATATTGGTGGATGAAAAATTGGACATGAGCTAGCAATGTGTGCTTTGCAGCCCAGAAAGCCAATCGTATCTTGAGCTGCATAAAAAGAAGCATGGCCAGCAGGTCAGGGGAGGTGATTCTCCCCCTCTTCTCTGCTCTCATGAGACCCCAACCTGGAGTACTGTGTCCAGCTCTGGAGCCTTTAGCACAAGACAGACATGGACTTGTTGGAGCGGGCCTGGAGGAGGGTCACAAAAATGATGAGAGGGCTGGAACACCTCTCTTACAAAGAAACACTGAGAGAGTTGGGGTTGTTCAGCTTGGAGAAGAGAAGGCTCCGGGGAGACCTTATTGCAGCCTCTCAACATATGAAGGGGGCTTGTAAGAAAGACAGACAGAGACTTTTTACCAGTGCCTGTAGTGATAGGACAAGAGGCAAGTTTTAAACTGGAAGTGGGTAGATTTAGATTGGACAGAAGGAAGAAAGTTTTTACACTGAAGGTGGTGAGACACTGGAACAGGTTCCCCAGAGCAGTTGTGGATGCCCCATCATTGGAGGCGTTCAATGTCAGGTTGGATGCTGCTTTGTGTAACCTGATCTAGTGAAAGATGTCCCTGCCCATGGGAGGGGGCTTGGACTGGGTGATCTTCAAAGGTCCCTTCTGACCCAAACCGTTCTGTGATTCTATGAAAAATTACTCTCAGAAAATGCACAATTTGGATTTATTTTGATCTTTAGAATATTGTTATATCATTTTTCTCAAAGTCTAATAGCTTTCACTGCATAAGAAGCTCATGCATTTCAGCATGCATTTACTTTTATGAAAGTCCAGGAATTCTGTCTTTGCTATTGAGTGTCCACAATTTAATCACCAGGTCTCATTACCAAGCAACAAAATGCTTGTTTATCATTCAAAAGCCTTAGTAGTACTACTTGCCAACCAGTGAAAGTCTCAGCTGGGGAGAAAACATAATTTTCATCACTATAACTTTGGACTTTAATATCTTGGAGATCAGGGTCATTATTCAAGTGGATGATGTTACAAGCTATTATAAAGAAAACATTCATAGAACGAGCTATTGCAATTTTGTGGTTATGTTTCTTGATATGAGTGTAGGTGTGAGGAACACACTGGAAGAGAAAAATTGAAAATATTCTTCTCAGAAAACCTGTTTCTTGCAAATGTACTTACTACACTCGGATCCTTTCTACAGACTGCTTTTTCTGCAAGACCCAGTAGTAAACTAATTTTTCAATTAAGATGTGAAAAACATATTTAGAAATGGCTATGTGCTCTATCATTATGTAGGCTGATTTCTAAAATGCTGATCAGCTTCTCCTACCATTTCTGTTTGTAGGTGTCCTTATTCGTTATCTCATGTATGAATCACTGACTGTGAGCTCCTTCATGCTTGGTCTCCTTGTGAGGTACCTTGTGTGTGGTATATTTAAATATTACTGCCAAGCCTTCCCATTTATCTGCCTGCCTCTGTTTCATCAGTTCATTGAGAATTTGTTACTGATGCCATTTCCTGGGCCTCTTACATAAAAATAATCTCATTCTTTTTAAAAATAGAACACGTAGAAGATTCTGAGTTGGTTTCATGCTCTGTGGGAGGTCTTGCCAGTAGGAAAATGGTATGTGAAAATCAGATGGTTGCTGCAGGTAATACCATCGCGTTTGGGTGTGTCCCCAAATTCCAAAGTGTTTGTTTCTTCGGCTGTTAGTCTTTATATTTTTATTTACACTGGTAAATGAGGCAATTATCTGTGTTATGGAACAGTTTGAGCAAGTGATTGAAGCTTGATGTACTTGTAGCAAGAAAAATCCTTTGTCCCTGTCCTCTGAATCCGAACATAGGAAAAGCTCCTCTGATAGCTGTGATGGTTCCAGTGATATCAAGGTCTGTAGGTTACATCCTGAGAGTGTATGCAATAATCATAACAGTACTACTTCTACTAATAAATATTTTCACTTATATGTTAGTTCACATATATATGAATTTGGTGTTTTGGAAAGGTGACAATATTTCTCAGCAAATCAACAAAGGTAAATGAAGTGCTTCCAAGAGAAGGTCACTTACAACAGTCAACCTCACACATTAGCCTTTCTCCTGAAATGCCAGTTATAGCTGGGAGACAACTTCAGACTGTTCATTACCATCTTGTATGTAATAGTTAACAAATTGTTGAAAAAATTATTCTTCAGTTTAAAGGCACATGTCTTGAATAAGTGGAGTACAGCACGGCTTCATGCATTCAGATGTCTCTAATTCTCCGTGATTCAGGCATACTCTGTCACTCATCTAGTTATTACTGAACCATTATGAACTGCAACCTGAATTAAGCACAATCAAAATTAGCTCAGTTCTTCAGGCTGTGAAGTACGCTGTAGGCTGTCCTTGCAGCCAGAATGGGACTGACAAGAAAAGGAAAGAGGAGGTGGTCAGAGATGGGGTATCACTGTAGCCATCTTACTGCCACCCTTAGTCTTGCGGCTAGGGCTGTAGTCTACTTTCTTTAGTGTGCTACTTTGCTGACATTTGAGTTTTACTTATTCATGTAGCAGAGGCGTTAGATGTGCGTTCCAGACCTGCTAGGCAGGTGCTGCTAGTCATGGTACTGTGTGTCGAGAAACTGAAGCATCACTTTAACATAAAGGGTGAGTTAAAATGTAAAGGTCTATCCTGAATTAGCGTGTGTCATAAATTAATTAAATATGAAGCATATATAATGTTGTTCATAGCAGTTATTGATCTGGATTCCCACTGTGTTACTCTACTGAAATTACTGGATGAAGTTGCATAAAATGAGAGTAATTCAGTGATGAACCAGTCATCAATATATGGCATTGCCTTTGCAGATTAAAAAAAAAAAAAAGTGTGTTTTTCTTACAAAATAGAACTGGGTTTGGTTGCATTAATTCCAGTCTGTCCTTTTACCAGTTATAATATTTGCAGTATTAAAAAATCATTGTAAGCTGCTAGACAGAAATGGGCTGTTCAGACAAATGGAATACAAACATTATTTGCTTGAGATAATGCGTGTGGCAATTTGACTTCGACTAGTAATTTTGATTCTGAGGCGGATTTACTTTTTGCTTGCGAAAGTTATGACAACAGTGCGAAGAAGATGAAAGCTGTTAAGATTACAATATATGAATTTGAAAAGTAATCTGTTTTGGCCACATCAAATGGAAAGCTATTGGCATTTGCACAATAGGTACCTGCTCCAGAACTGAGCTCTCACTGTAATCTTGACCCCTGCTTCTACAGCATTCAGCAAAAATAAATGACTTGGCAAATTAAATTCATTGTGCTCAATGCAAGCTCAGTTGCTTGCATAGCTTCAAGTATGTGTAAATAGCGGTAGAATGGTGCTACCTAGTTTCAGATGTTAAAGTCCTCTTTGATAATATCTTAATATAAACTTTTTTGTAATGGACAGTTTTTCTGAGCTTTTCTCTCGTTCCCATTAACATGCATATATGAGAGAGATTACAGAAGTTGACCTTTACTGCTATTAAACAGTAAATGCCTATTCCTTCTCAAATCTAATGGAACTCTTGTTCTTAACTGGTCTACCCACAACTCACCCACTTCACGTTTGGTAGGGTGGAGTCTCTTTTGTTAAATATAGACTCTGTCACTTGACACTAGCTGTGATACTGAAATGCAAGTAAGCATTGTGTAGGGACGTATGTGTTGTCTGGGTATAAGCCAGATCAGGTCCAGAGGAAATCTGGCCATGTTTTTCTGTTGTTATGTCCAAGCGTAATTGGCTGTGTCAGCCATCAGGGCTCATTACTTTGGACTCAGCATTGCACTAGCAGGTTTAGACTGTACCAGAACAGGTTGGTAAGCTTACAAAGCACTGTTTTGTACCTTCTGCACTACCACAACAGATTTCTGCTGGCTTTGGCTATGACATAATGTTTGCATCATAGCCTTGTTTGTACTGTGCATGGAAAGAAAGAAGGCAAAAACTTTTAGGAATAAATTGTTCAACACCACTAGAAAAGATCAATCATGAGTTCAGTTGTAATGACTGCTTTTCCTAGTTCCAATGTCATACTGGCACATCTTGTTTTCTTCTATTATTTCTCTCCTCCTGAGAATATATACATACATATATATAGGTATCTCTCACTGGAAGATATATCACTGAAAATCACTTTAGTATGAAGGCTTATTGAGGTGTCAGCACAGAAGAGTCTGGTTTTTTGTGTTTGTCCTAACTATCCTGCCTTACGCATTCTTTGCACTGGCAGCCCAAACTGATTGTGGCACCTTGCATATCTTACAACTAGCCTACTCTTTTGCCATGTCCCTCTATAGCAGATTGTAAGGATATAATTTTAAAAACAAAAGCCTTCCTGGAAATAAATAGTTTTTGCGCTATCTATCTCCTTGATTTTCTGATATACATTCAAATATAGACCTATTTCTAACAGTATGAGAAGTGTATTTGTTTCCCTGCTTGATGACCGACTGGTGGTGTAGTTGATATATGCTCCTGACTGTGTAAGTGCAAAGGCAAGACAAAGATTTCATTTCTGTGCCAAGAAACCTGGGACTAAAGCTCCTAACCTTTCTCCTCTGATTATTGTAACTTCATGCCAGTGAAATCCGTGGGTCTGAACAAAAAATTTCTTTTTAAACTTCCTCTTATTACTGTAAGAGGAACCATTAAATTTGCAGTAGTCTCTCTCCAGAGTGATTACTAGATTAAAGATCTGCTGTAAGCGAGCCTGCAGTCATTGAGCAGAGTGTTTTCCAGCCGTGACCTGAGAAAGACAATGCTTTCCCTGTTGGTAGCTTGGCTTTGCTGCTTCCCCTGGGGAGCTACTAACACAGCTTACAGGAAATGAACTTACAAAACATTTGTAAGGATTTGTTTCCTAGGATGGGTAACCATGCAGAATGTGTCTTTCATTGAAGATGCATGCCTCAAAAAGTGTGAAAAACTCACTGTGGAATACAAGGCAAGCTAACTGAGGGTTTAGGCATTTTTACGTTTTGCTGGAACACACAGAACATGAGGATTCTTCTTCAGCAGCAGTAAAGCAAGCATTAGGGTAACACCACAAGAAACCAACATTTTCTGTTACGTTTTCCATCTAGTTTAAGGCATGTCATCTAAGTTCCCTGTGTAGTCAGTGAATAGAAGGGAATGCTTCCAGATCTTCTCAGATTTTACTCACTGCAGTGGATGAGCCGTTCCCCTGCTCTTTTTGTATGCTCGTTATGCTGGGAAGCCTCCTGGAATTGCCTATCCCTGTCCTTGAAAACTGAGAGCAAGCAGCCTGTGAATGTGAGTAACTCTCACTTAAGTGCTTAAAATGATGTAGGGCTAAGTCCAGATATAATTCCGCAGCTACCAGGACATCAATATAGAGAGAACAGAGAAAACCGAGATTAGACTTGGGAAAGTGTGCTGAACTTTAAAAATACTTGTTTAAGAAATGACATGTATTAGATTTGATAATATTTTTAACTGCCTTGATCTAACCATTGACACGTTTGTAACCATTTGGTCTTAGTAGACGTTCTGTATTTTTAAGCTCTGGAAGTTGGATGAGCCTTTGGCCGTCTTGAGAATTTTAGAAGATCGTTGTATGTCTGAAATGGCACATTTCTTTGCAGATCTAATATCCAGTTCTGCAGTATCCCTGTAAGTAGAACTCTCATCAAAGTTAGGAGTAATTATACAAGAAGGTCCAGAGAGTGTATCTTATTCACCTATTAAAAATGTTTCGGATAGAGTTCCACAGTCCCAAATATAAGTGCAGCTACTGACAACCCGGTCCCTATAGGCAAATAATGTAGGATTCATGTGTGTCTGTCTGTGCACACAAACACACACACATTTAAATACACATGATATTGAATAAATAAATTTAAAAAAAAGGAACTGAAAGCCTTTTCACCTACCAGAGCTACACATTTGCCAAGTTTGTCTTTCATTCTGGAAAGGTTGATGACCTTGATAATGCTCAAGGAGATCTGTGAATCTTCACTAGTATTCAGTAAATACATTCAGTTCTATCAATTTGTTACAACCCATGATTTTAGTTTTAGCAGATAAGTAGAAAGGCAGCTGCATTTGTTTTCATCATTGTGGAATATTAAGGGGGTTGATTTGTTTGCTTGGATTTTTGATAATTTATTTTTTCAGTTGTAAAATACAGGAAAAATCTTGAAAGCAGAAGAGAATATACTTTTCTCCAAAACTTCTAATTTATGCAATTTATGTATACAATTGCAAAATACTCAGGAACAGCTGCCTTCTCAGATAAAAGTTTGGCTCAGTAATAACTGACTAACTACTTTAGATTACTTCTGGTTAGTTTTAATTAAAATCCTATTTTACATTGTTTAGCTTTCTATAAAAAGAAATAAGCAATCTACCACAGAAGGGATTGTTGCCATACACTGTGTTTTCAGTCAGATTGTCCTCAAGTACTCCAGAAAAATATAACTATTTTGTCTGACGAGCCTCTCCAAAACCTTCATAATACGATGTCTTCACAATATATGGCTTTATTGAGCTCAGTTGTAGTCTGAAACAGGCTCTTCAATTCCAAAACATTTGTTCCACTGTAATAGAAGCCATAGGTTTTGCATATAATCTTAAGAAAATTTGGATGAATCATGGAAATGATGGGCCCAACTTTCACTTACCGTTAAAAAGGATTTATGTCTCCTCCTTTGGGTACGTTATACCTTTTCTGTATGCTAGGCATAGCTCTGTAGAACTATAAACTTTTCCAGTAATTTCCTTTGAATTATTTTCTTTTTTTCTGTGCTTCATGAAGGGGAAGTATTCATAGTGCCACTGATAGAGTACTAGTTGATTGCTATGGTCTCTATCAACTTAATTGGAGTTGTATGCTGTATGGTATTTTCAAGCACATTTGTGGTATTGTAACCTCATGATTATAATAAATTCTCACTAGGCAACATAAGAAAATAGTGATAAAATAGAAGGAGAATTTGTGTAGGTCTTCAAATTACATCCCAGCCATTGGGGCAGGTAGGTGTGATTTCTTCTGCACAATGGGAAAACTGAGGCACTGGCTGTGTGTGCTTACTCTTACATGTTTGAAACAGGAATGTAAGGGATAGCAAAGGGGAGCTGATATACATCCAGGATGAAGCTGGGCTATGTTCTTAAGCCTGTTTACTTTGTGAAATTGCTGTGGGTAGAAAAACAGGAAAGGGGAGGAAAAAATGAGGATAAAAAATATGTCTGTTAAGTGGGATAACAACCTCCTTTGCTTTTTGCTCTTCTTTCTTATAAGCTATGGAACTTAAATATTAAGATAAAAGACTACTCACATTCCAGTTTACATGAAATAAGATTGATTTTGTTTTAAATGCTAGATGTGGGGGAACTAAAATTAAGTATTTGCCCCTTTGGTGAGCTGGAAAACATTTACAAAAGCAGCTCCAGTTATATATCATGTTTCAGTCTGGTATTAGCAACAGGAATCTGTGAGAACATTCAAGTTAAGATTTCATTATCTATATTCACCTTTGTCTGTTTGCACCAAAGTGAAAAATGCAAGGAATTTTCTGGCTTGTGCACAGGACCCAGCTCAAGTAAGTTTAATGAGATAACACATTTGGTTTTGCACACAGATTCGTACCTGCTGACACACAAAGTTGAAAATGCAGGAGGCAAGAAAAAGAGCACAGTGCTTATATAACAATTGCTGTCCCAAAATAGGTAAACCAATACTTGAAAAGAAGCCAAAAATACCTAGAAAAATTCTAAACCTTAAAAAAAAAGCTTTATTTCACTTACTGAGAAAAGCAAAGTGCTCTCCATTGAATAATGTGGATTTTATGCTCCCTTTTACCTTCAACATAAGGTAAAGAAACATTTATGAACATTATTCCTCTTTCACCAGAACCAGCATTCTACTTTGGAAATGATGAATACTATGTTGACGAGAGCGCTGGCTATGTTGAGGTACGTGTCTGGAGGACTGGAACTGATCTGTCTAAAGCTGCATCTGTTACAGTGAGGTCTCGCAAATCTGAACCGGTAACTGCAGAGGGTAAGTTGTTTTGCTCTAGTTTCACCATCATCTCAACAACAAATGCTAGTACGTTTGGTCTTGATACAGATTCAGCTACCTAAGATGAAATTTGTATGTCTTTTGCTCTTAGCAGTTCTTTCTTCTTAGAACAAATTAAGTAGTTACAGAATTTCTCTCAAAGAAACAGGGGCAGGAGCAACTGTGAAGTCCAGCACTAAGAAAAATGCCTTCAGATACTCATATAAAACACTGTCCCATGAAGGCAGCTGATTACTGCCTCAACAGCATACTCTGGGCACAGAGTTATAATCACTGGCAGCATCCTCCTCTCGTTTTTACTGTAGACAATGAGAAATTATTATCAGCAAGAGGATTGCTACAGCTGCATGATTCAGTGATGCTTTGACAGAACCTTTGTCTGCAGAATCAAGCGTTAGTGTACTCTTTTTCTTTTTTTTTTTTTCACAAACCACAGTGCTTAAAACTAAGACATTCATATAGAGACAGCATAAAAATTATCTTCCTTAGATGATTATCCTGAGTGTAACTGGACAGTAGAGTTTATATTCTCTATTAATTTTCAGTGATGCAAGGGTGTGTAAAACTTTACTGTTACATCAGGAATATCTAAGCATCATCTATATATATGATAAACATTTCTCATTAAAAAGAAAATTATGAAGTCTAAGCAAAATATATGATTACTTAATTTCTGAACTTACTTTATATGATCTGGTGTCTGCTGCATCCTGAATATCTAAGTTATTTTACTTCTGTGGGGAAAAATAATATTTCCTTACAGTAAGAATCTTAAATCATCCTACCAGCACCCCTAGGATTCAAAACTGGGAATGGCACAGCTCTTGGGCTCTCTAGTCTCTTTGCAACAGCCTGAAAGCTCTGACGTTGCTGGCTGCCTGTAAAGCCATGAACCTGGTTCATGGTCTTACACAGTGCAGTGATGGATCTGCTGCCCTGAGCTGCCAGTCCTGACATCCTGCCTTTAGAGGACTCTAGGGAGCGACTCTAGCCAGGTAGCCATCTGATAATGGTCTTTAATATTGCCAGATTTTGTCAAATTCACAGAATTCCAAACCCTATTATTTCAATTTCAATGAAACAGTTTCCCCCAAAGCTTTGTTTCAACAGCTCTGCTGCTTATTCCCTCCAAAAAATGAACATTTAAATTCAGTCCTTTACTGAAGTTACCTTTAATGCTTTGGTTCCAAGACACAGTGTCATATTTCAGTCAGTATCTTGTTTTGTTTGCTTCCTTCTTATTGTTTTTTTATGGCTTTGCTTTCTTTGGTTAAAGCAAACAAGCAAACAAAAATATAAAAGCAAGGCAAACCCAAAGCAGTCTGCCTCTAACTGTAAGGTGCCAGACCCCGCCTGACATGGTCTGAGCCAAATTTGATCCTTTTGGTTTCCATTCATTCTGTTTTACGCAACTCCTCTGAACAGCGGTTCTTCTTTACAGTCACCTCACTGGCCTTTTCTTCTTCCCTTTTTACATAATAGTCTCAAAACTTCCAACTTTATTACAGAATAATATGAACTTTCCGAAAAACTTTGCTTCATCTCTAGAGTCCCTCTCAAAGCTTTATGCTTAGTTTCATTTCTCACTTACAACAAACTTTATTAGTTTTAGTGGAATAACTGTTGGTTTACAACAGACCACAATCAGCCCGTTTCTTGACTTGTATTACTAAACAAAAAGTGACTTGTTTTATTGTATAGTTCAGCTTTGATGGTCAAAAATTATTTGGCATGACTGCCAAAATTTAGGAAAATTTAAAATTGTGTTTAAAAAAATAGATTTACCTAAAAGTAACTGCCTAATGATAGATATTTTTGTTTTTAATTTCATGTAATGATGTTTATTCATTTGATATTTTTTATCTCCTTTTCATTGGTAGCTGGAGTAGATTATGTAGGCATCAGTCGTAATTTGGATTTTTCCCCTGGAGTCAATATGCAGACATTTCGTGTGGTAATTCTGGATGACCTTGGACAGCCGGTGTTAGAAGGAACCGAAAAGTTTGAGCTTGTGCTAAGGATGCCCATGAATGCTGCTCTTGCAGAACCCAGCAAGGCCACCATCTTCATTAATGACTCAGTCTCTGACTGTGAGTAATAGGTTTTTGTACCTTTTCAGATTTATGCAGGAGATGGATGACTGCAATACATAGACAGCATTTCTCCTTTTGAATTACATGTGTTTTAGCTATAGTCAATGTGTTAAATCATTTGCTGCCTAGCTGCTTATGTTATTTATCTGATGCAATATAACATCACTAAATTTGAAATAGTGGAGGGAAGATACGACAACTTTTACATTTATACTTTACACATGCTTTTTATGTTTTTCTGCCCAGTGCCTAAGATGCAGTTTAAAGAATCTGTATATGTAGGCAATGAAAATGAAGGACAGATTTCTGCCGTGATATATAGGAGTGGAGATATTCAATACACATCCACTGTGAGATGCTATACAAGGCAAGGTTCAGCTCAGGTAATGATGGACTTTGAAGAGCGTCCTAATACTGACAGTTCCATCATCACATTCCTTCCTGGTAAGCTCTTGATCTTGATTTAGAAGCCTTTAGTCTACTATGTTTTGTTTTGTTTTCTTTTGTTTTGCCTTGCTTTGCTCTGGTTGTTTTGTTTTAGTTGTGTCTTCTCATAAAGTAGTGCTAAAAAGACTGCTGTGGAAAACAATTTTTTTTTCATACGCAGTGGGTAGAGTGCACACAGATGATGTCCTTCACTTCTGATATAGAGGGATAATCAGTCACAGAATCACAGCATGGTAGGGATTGGAAGGGACCTTCGGAGATAATCTAGTTCAACCTGCCAAAGCAGGTTCACCTAGAGCAAGTTGAACAGGAATACATCCAGGCAGATTTTGAGTATCTCCAGAGAAGGAAACTCCACAGCCTCTCTGGGCAGCCTGTTGCCCAGTTGCCAATAGCAATTAAAGGGACATATCTTCACACAGGTCCAGCCCAAGTGCCAGAGTCTTTTTGATCCATGGTAGCAAAAGCAGGTTCGGAATAACACAGTAACAAAAGGTGAGACCTGCTGTCAGAAAGGGAACTTCAGAAGCTCTGCTCTTTCTTAGGCACATTTCTGATAAATACATTTGCCTTGCACTGAAATGAGTAATAGACCTTTCAACAGGTATATAACTCTCATTTCTGTTCGAATTTTTTTCCCAGGGAAGCTTTCCTAAGGTAGTTCACCAGTATCATGTACTTAATATCTCAGAGATGAAACACAAATTAATCGGGTGTTACTGCCTTCAAAGAATATTACCCGATTCCCTCTATTTGTGCAGAAAAAAAATTTAATCTTTTCGTCTTTTAATTTTATACACACATAGTATTTTTTACAATGCCTAAAGAAGTTCTGTTGTCAGTATGAAGTCCTTGGTATGCCCTTATCATAGAAATGACAAGCTTCATATTTCTGTGGACATGTATCACAGTTCTCTTGTAGAGTTATTCAGTCTATCTTTATTTAGAGCTGGCCTCAGCTTTTATTGCCGTCATGTACCCCGTGCCTTTACCATTGCTTCTGTGCAACCAGTAAAGAGAATCCAACTTGTTAGGATTAATGGATCTGGGCCCCTTAGGAAGTTACTTTTGTCCTTTTTTTTGAGTTTCACTCTACCATTTCTCCATGTAGATAAGTAGCAAAGAGGTCTACTTGGATCATATCTTGTTTCCATAAGCTTTTTAGGCCTGTTTAAGATGCAGTGGTTTCAGTAAAGTTTTCACATTTTCCGTGTAACATTGAGCAGGATGATTATCTTTTTTTTTTTTTCTCCTTCTAATGGATAATTTATTTTCTATAGGGGGAAAAAAAAACACCTCAGAAAGTTAACGCAGTCAGCATCCTGATCTGGTTCTTTATCTTAAGCCTTGGTGATTTTTCCATGCATAATATTAAAAAATACTGTAAATTGACCTCATCTCTCTCATATCCTGTGCTGTTCCTTTTGTAAGGGATGTAGGAGTCATTCTCGTGATGATGAGCCCACTGAGTCTGACACTGGGAGCCAGAGACTCTGCATGCTGCTCATAACTCTTGCTGCTCTTATAGAAGGCCAAAGACAAGGTCTTTTTCACAGAGTCTCAGAACATCTAGTAAGTCTAGGCACATTGATTTGTGAGTGTTCAAACTGAGTATTTTGCAACTCCAAAGCATTTTTAAGGCAATATTCATTTGGAACCAGTGGGAGTTTAAGACATTAAAATCAAATTGAAAAATATAAGTGAAGGTCCACACAGTTGAATAGTGTCTCAGAAAGGCCTGAAATTTTTGAATAAAAATCTCCAGGACAAAATTACCATTAGTATTGGTGAAAGTTTCTATTACCCTTCTTCCTCATGCAAGTATTCATTTCTAAAATACATGCTGTGGGGAAGGTCACTGAAAACGAGTATTTTATTCTGAGATAAAACAAAAGGAACAATACATGTGAAGTAGCTACACCAAACAGAAACTTGTCTTAGAGAAGTCCCAAAATGGCAGATTTCACTTAAGTGATGAGCTTCCAAAGAAAGGTAGCCGTTACTAATTCTGCTTTCACTATTGTCATTACTCATTAACTTATATGGCATCAAGGTGGATGCCTTGGCTGGCAGAAGCAACATGTGGTTCTGTGAGCTAGGAGAAGTGCTGTAACAGAGCAAAGAACACCTAAGGTGTGCATGATATTACCTTCAGAATGATTGCAGGTGAAACTGAGAAGTCTTGCACACTGGTGCTTATGGATGATACTTTCCATGAAGAAGAGGAAGAACTACGTCTGGTTCTTGGCACTCCAAGAAGTGATTCTTCCTTTGGTGCCTCTATTGGCGAACAAAATGAGACCCTGATAAAGATTCGGGATGATGCAGACAGTAAGAAATTATTTTATTCTTATTGGCTTTTGGAAGCCCGTTCCTGCGCTCTAAAAACATTTTGCTTCTAATTACAGAGGCTATTATTAAGTTTGGTGAGACCAAGTTTAGTGTGAGTGAACCAAAGGACATAAGGCAAGTAGCAGTTGTAAAAATCCCAGTGCTTCGTCTGGGAGACACTTCCAAGGTTTCTCTCGTGAGAGTTCATACAAAAGATGGATCTGCTACTTCTGGAGAAGACTATCACCCTATATCAGAAGGTAGGACCATTCAGATGATTATCACATCCTACTATTTGTTTTTATTCATGACCGTGACATATGATAATGTTGGAAAAATGAAATAACTTTGTGAATAGAATACTTTGCAACCACATCCATTAATGCGTTTTGCTACTTAGATTCAGTATGGACATGATCCCATGTGGTATATGCAACTGCCAAATTGCTCTTGGAATACTAGGTATCAGTGAAGAGATTTACAAAAGAATTGTGACTCCTTTGAAAACATCTGTAGCTCAAGTAACTGTGGAACAAATGTGTGAGTGTCACGTTAGTAACATTTGCAAAGTGTGATACCATTACTCTGCAGAAGCACCTACTCATAGGATATGATTGTGTAGTTGTTTCTCAAGCAATTCATTAAGCTCATGGCTTTTGCTCTATGTAGGAATTAATGTTTATTTCTGTTTAATTTTACTTTCATAATAATTAAGCTTTCTCTATATATCTCTGCAATTCACTGCACGCTGCTTCTCACTAGAAATGAATGAGAAGTTGTGCAACAGAATGAGAAATTTCTTAGCGGATAAACTTCTTTCCATTAACAGCCCACCCACATGGTTTAGTGAATGACTAATAGAGTTTGTAGCACTGTGAATTTTTTTTCTCCTAAAGTATATGATAATACATGATACTAATCTGTGTTTTAAGATTTATCATTCACTGCTGGAGCCTTTTCACAGTTTTGGGGTGTTGTCACGGGTTTTTTTAAACTATTTTGGTGTCCAGTCCAGCTGAAAGATAGGACTTGTTTTTGAACATCCAGCAACAACATTGGACCATCTCCAAATTCCATAGAAGAAGAGGCATTTGCTACTAGTCATATTTGAAGAGAAAAATTGTTAGCAATAAGAAAATTATCAGCCCAGAGCTTGCTAATTCCAGTCACTTTGCCTCCTGCATTTTAGAGTTTTGCTCTTTCCTCCTGAAAACCACAGGAATTTTTAGTGTCAGTTAATACTTATCCTGTACTCATTACCTAATGCATTGTCTTGCTTACCCTCTCCCTGCTGTGCAGCAACAGTGCGTGAGTTTTCAAGGGAAACACGCTACTGCAGAACAAGAGGCTCTGGGCCTTTGCCCAGAAGCCTTTGAGACAGGTCTGTGATCTTTAGGATTTCCCCACAGGTTTCAGAACACCTGTGGGTTCAGGGAGCCTGATGATTCAACCATGAGCACAAACCCACATCCTTAACTGGGTTATCAGAAGGAAGCGTGACAAACTGGAATTCAGTAACATTCTTAGCTCTCACACATCATGGTTATTAGCACAGAGTATTTTCAGGGCTCAATAACACTTAAGGCTGGAAGGATCATTAGAACACTTAATCAGTCTCACTATGGATTGCAAGATTCTCCCAGTTTCCCCCAGTTACTTCTGTATTGAGCCAAATAACCTTTGGTTGGAGAAAGTATATCCTTCATAAAGGGCATCCAGTCTTGGTTTGAAGGGCCAGGAGAGGATGAGTGTTTCTCAGTGTTTTGCTTCACTGATCAGTCCCTATCGCTTCTTATAATCTGTGCCTTATTTCCCATGTATACTTCAGCTCTCATCCACTACTGCTTGTTGTGCCTGTCCCTTTAGAGTGCAGAGCTCTTTAGCAACTCATATTTTTTTTGTCTGTGATGGTGTTTCAATATACTAATCAGAGCATCCTTTTTCTGCAAGTCTTTTTTTTCCTTCTAGTCCTCAGTTTCTGTTGGCCATTTCTGGGCTATCTTCAGTTAATTTGACATTCTTTAAAAAATAAAGACAGTGGAAATGCACCTACTATTTTAGTATCACTCTCACCCATTCCATACACAAATGTTAAATAGTTTCTGTACCTCTGCATCCTTTAGAAGTTAACACAACCAAGAATCCCAGTACTCTTCTAACTCTGTCAGCTGAGATTGAACTTCTGACAATGACCTCAGAAGCTTTTTCAGAGTCAGTGCTTTTCAAAATACAAAACCATTTTGCATAACTCTGGCTTTGTGCCTTATTTTTCGTATATACCGTTGTATTAAAATGCATTTTTTGAGTAAGCACTAACAATACCTTTTATTTACAATTCTTCAGTCTTTTAGTCATTCACATATGTTACCAACATTTATGTAATAATTAGTCCCAGCTCATTTTCAAAACATTAAGTTCTATTAAACTAAATGCTGGTCCTTGCAAATGTCTTTTGATGCTGATAATGCCTCATTTGCAGTGATTTCTGCATGTGTCCACTGCGATTCATTATTACTATTTTTAGCATCAAATAGGTTAAACTAAGTATATGAACATCTGTAATTGGAAAACTCAGTATTAACTGCTATCTTTCATGGCTGGGCCTAGAATTACAGCTTGTTATGGACAGCAGATTTATTTTTAAGTGTCTCGTTGTGTTTTTAGAAATTGAGTTTAAGGAGGGTGAAACACAGCATTTTGTGGAGATCGAAGTTCTCTTTGATGGAGTAAGGGAGATGAGAGAAGCCTTCACTGTTCACCTGAAGCCTGATGAGAACATGGTTGCAGAATTGCAGGTAACAAACTCATGCAAAGTCCTCAACAACAAAACCTGGTAAACAGACCTTGTTGCTTTCTGGCTCATAGCTTTACACTTTTAAGTTTTATACACACTAGGTTGGACAAAGAGGATCATCCCGTCTGACACAGTACCACCTACCCAAAGCAGTTTGTTGCCAAGGCGATAAGGTTCATGGGCTGTCGTGGTTTAAGCCCAAACAGCAACTAGAACCATGCAGGCGCTCGCCCACGGCATGGGGTCATAGAGACAATGAGAGCTTATGTAGAACTGAAATCTTCAAGATATCATTCCAGACACATTCTCTTCATAGAATCAGTTCTAAAACCCGATGTCCTCTTGGAAACACCGGCTGGCAATACAACATAGCCTCTATGCTGTATAAAGAGCAATCAGGGGAACTATAACTTCTGCTGTCAAAACTGTGCTGATATTATTCTTGTGTGAATTTCAGTAGCCACAGATTCTTGTTATTTAGCATTATGACATACATACTTTAAATATAAACAGTATATTCTTCTGATTCTGCATAAAATGTTCTTCAGACTCTTTGGCCCCTTTATCAGGGAACCGGGATTGCTTAGTCTGGAGAAGAGGAGGCTGAGGGCAGACCTTATTGCTCTCTACAACTACCTGAAAGGAGATTGTAGCGAGGTGGGGGTTGGTCTCTTCTCCAAAGTAACAAGCGATAGGACAAGAGGAAATGGCCTCAAGTTGCACCAGGGCAGGTTTAGGGTGGATATTAGGAAAAATTTCTTCAGAAAGGAAAACATTTCTTCTATCAGGAAAAACTTCAGAAAGAGTTGTCAAACATCAGAACAGGCTGCCCAGGGATGCGGTTCATTCACTATCCCTGGAGGTATTTAAAAGATGTGTAGATGTGATGCTTAGGGACATGGTTTAGTGGTGGTTTTGGCAGTGTTAGGTTAATGATTGCACTCGATGATCTTAAAGGTCCCTTCCAACCTAGACGATTCTATGACTCTGTCAGTATCACACCGTATATAGTCTGACTCCAGGTAGCCAGACAGCAGAGACACAGCCTTTGCTGATGACAAACACCCCATTTCTATCAGGCATTAAATCATACGGTGCACATTAGAGTTCTGCCAGAATACCAACGTGATTCAAGAAAGCTGGGACACAAGAGATTAAAGGGTCTGGTATCTTCAGCGTTCTAAAAAGAAAAAAAATCATTTTAGGTCTTGCTTTTGTAGTCTGCCATATACTTTCTAGTGCCTCAACCCTTCCTCAATAGCTCATCCAACTGAGGTTTCAGAACTTATTCTGGGACAATGTTTCAAAGGCTAGGCATACTCAAGGTCGAGCTTGGATCCCCTTGTTTTTTTAAATGTTCACAGAGAACTTTTCTGCCTTTTTATTGTCAGACAGCCAAGGCCATTGTTTATATCGAGGAAATGAACAGCATGGCAGATGTCACCTTTCCCTCTGTCCCTCAAGTTGCATCCCTTTTGATATATGATGATACTTCTAAAGCCAAAGACAGAAGCAGTCCCATAGCTGGCTATCCTGTTATCTGTATCACAGTGAGTATCTCTGTGGAAAAATTAAACAAAATCAGTAGAAGAATGTTTTTCAAAGGAGCAATTGGATTTTAGGCACTCAGTATCAATTCATATTGTTGTGAGTCACACATGAGTTCAAGCTAGAACTGTCCTAAGAGCTAATCTAATTTGTCTGGGTAGCAAATCAGTTTTCAGGAGAACAAAAAGTATAGAAAGATGTTTCACATGTTCATCACTAAGAACAGTTTAATACTCACACAATATCTATGACCTTACTGTTCCCTGCATTGTCTTGCCTTAATTTGCAGCGTTAAAATCACTGGAGACAACAAATGAGCCTTTGTTTTCAATGAATGTCACAGACTGAAAAATGAGTCCTGTTTGTTGAAGTCCTATAGGCTTCTTTCATTGTAATTTTGCAACTGAAAGGTTTGCATGAATATTCATATGCATTGAGGACGGTTTTGGTCCACCTGCATCTTCAGTTTATTTCTCACACTGTTCATTATGCACAGGAATGGATCATGTCTTGAGCGGTTCTCCTAAATACAGAAACAAAAGAAATCTTGAAATGGAAAATATATCTGCAGAATTAGATCAAAGGGTGAAATTCAAGTTAAAGTAGCATGAGGAAGTGTAGTTTGTGTCTTCATAACTATGGTAGGTTTTCACTAGTAAACCATAATTTAAAATAATATTTTTTATTTCAATAAGCATAATTAGACCTGCCTTTTAAATCTACCATAGCAATGCTAAAAGCATCGCTGTCAAAATAAGGTAATTTCTTAAGAGATTTACTGGGGTTGTCAGTTCCATGTTGTTAAATTTTGTGACTCTTGATAAATTAAAATTCCTTTGCCATGAAACAAATAAATTTTAAACACATTTGCCTTGTTCTGCAGGCTTGCAATCCTAAATATGAAGACTTTGAAAAGACTGGTTCGATATGTGCCAGTGAGAACATCAATAATACTCTGACACGGTACCGGTGGCTAGTGAGTGCACCCACTGGTCCTGATGGTGTGACTAGCCCCATGAAGGAGGTTGACTTTGATACCTTCTTCACTTCCTCCAAGATGATTACGCTTGACTCCATTTACTTTCAAGCGGGTTCTCGTGTCCAGTGTGCAGCTCGTGCTGTGAATTCAGATGGGAATGAGGGTCTTGAGCTTATGAGCCCTATTGTAACTATAAGCACATCAGAAGGTAAGACATCATCACCTATAGCAAAACCCTCAGATCTCTTCTGGATCCCAAATTTCGTCCTAACAAAATCTGGTGACATGATCAGGTGTTTTAACATTACAGTCTCAGCTTTTCTTCTGTTGTTCACAGAGGTGGTGCAAAAACTCTCTCTGTAACACAGGAGAGAATTGTATAAAGGAAATGGTTTTCTTCTTTGCTAGTTCTCCAGATCTTTAAATAGTTATCCACACAGCAAACTCATAAGTTCAGGAGAACAGTGTATGATGTGCACTGGAATTAATGAAACCTGGTTTCTGTTGGCTTTTGAATTCAGCCGTAGTAATGTTGCAGTACAATCTCAGCTCCTATTAGACATTGGAGAATCCACATGGGAGTGCTATTATGAATGCCTAGCCAGAAGAAAAGCTTCATTTGGCATTCAGTCCTCACTGGACACCTGAGAATCAGTTTCTACCTTGAGTAAGGACTAAAGCAACAGGTGTCCACTTTCAAGGCATAGACAATTTTTTTTTTTGTGGTTGAGATACTTATAATATTCATGCTGCTTCTTTCTCTGTTACTCTCTTTGTTTATCTCTGATACCTAATCAATACTGAACTGATGCTGCATTCTCTCAGCCAGCGGAGTTACCATAGTCTACCTCCTTTGCCCAGCCAGCTCTTTTAATGAACCTTGTACTGAATAACGTTAGGAAGCAGAGGTGGAGAACTGACATGCACACATGTACAGTCCGATAGCATATGCTATTTTGTTGTAGAAATAACAGATACTTTTGCTTATTGTATAATATGGAGAATGGGTAATTATCAGCAAAAGGTAGATTACAAGACATTGTATTTTATTACCCCGCTGCAGCCATTTTGCATTCTTTGTGTCATCTCTGCTGCTTTTGTACGTACTTTAACTCTTCTGGTTTTTGTGAGATCTTACAGTAGATAATAAATTACATGATTGTTCATTTGCAATATCATTTTAGTTTCCTTGGCCTTTCCAAATAAATATTTTAGTTAAAACATTTTATTTTCTACCAAGTTAGGGCTTCAAGAAGCTTAATGAATGGAATTTCTGTTTACCCCTGTCCTTTATTCCACATTTTGACTGTAGGCTCACCTCGCCTTTGTTCGCGCTGTCAGGAATCCTGCACCCTAAAGAGGACTCTGTCTAAGGGTATTGTCTACAAGGTGCAGTGTAGTGCTTGTTTAAGGCAGACAGCCTTGTGCTGGGTGAGCTAGTTTGGTTATGTGAACAGACTGGCTATGTTAGTGTTATAATGCATTATTTGGATTACACTTGACAAATTAGCAGGGCTAATTAGCTCAGGCTCAGGACTGATTTTCATGCATATGTTACTTCCAGTACCTGAGCTGACTTGTGATATGGAAGCCAATAACACTGAAAATCATGTACAACATAAAAGAAACTGTTCGATGCTATTTTGAAAGAAGTACAGTGATCAAAGTAACCTGCCAAAATCCTAAATATTTTAACTTGGAGGATGCTTGACCTCCAGTGCATAAATCAAATTTTCAAAAGTCAGATTGTGCAAAAAAAAATTGTATGTAGCCTCTTTAGCACATCTTACCTGCATTTGAGAAAAAAAAGACAAAACTATCGTGTCATGCCAGAAGTTTCCAACTTGGAGCTATTGACCCATTCTCCAAGAGGAAATCCCTGCCTCCTCTTTTCTTGTAATCCCTCAGAAATGAGCAAAGAGCAGAACATGGGCAAAGGGAACTGTTCCGATTTTCCACTTCTGCTGGTTTCTTTCTTAGAGGGCCATGTGATCCTTTGGCCATCACATGACAATGATGTGCTATGATTCTTGTGATCAGAATGCAGACACTTCTGCACTGAACCGTGCAACTGGAAGTTGCGTGTATCTCAGATTATGTGATTACAAACCTGATCTTCTGATTTTACAAACCAGGACTAATACTGGAACAGGTTGAACTAACCCTGGAATGAGTTGCCAAAAGAAGTTATAGATTCTCCATCCCTGGATAAATTCAAAACTGAACAGCTGAACAAGGCGCTGAGCAATCTTATGTAACTTTGAAGCTGGCTCTACTTTGAGCATGGTATTTCTAGAGATCCTTTCCAACTAAAATTAGTTCATGCCACAATTATTCTAATTACATTTTAGTCATTAATGGAACAGGAAGCTCATATAGTCCTGTGAAGGCATATACAGGTCCACACCGCAATCCAATGACAAAACCAACTGAACACTGTTCAGGTATCCTCTGTAAAGCTACGTATGTGTTTAAAGGGGTGGGAGGAATTAAAGCATATACCTCTGAGGACCTCGATAAGAAAGTATGGCACTTTGCACTTTACTCTGCGAGTATGGTTGACACACAGAACTGAAAATATACAGGCATAGTATCATTATCTGTTTTTGAAAATGTTGATCAAGTAATGATTTCTGTTTGAATCCTCTTTTGCATAAATTCCTTTTCAAACCTCTGGTAAATGCTGCCCAAAGCACTTACTTGTCATTCTAGGAAATTATCCTTGGTTTGGAAATTTATATAGTGAAAAAAAATGCATCTAAAAATAGTGCAAGAGAAAGCATAGATTATTTACTCTGGACATAAAGTTCTTTCTCTTTTTTCCATTAGGTCTTTGTCAACCTCGTATGTCAGGAGTAGTTGGAGCAGAACCATTCTCTGCCAAATTGCGCTATACTGGCCCAGAAGATCCTGATTATGCCAATCTCATCAAATTGACAGTCACAATGCCACATATTGATGGTAGGATAAAATCAGCTGTGGAGTTGAGCGAATTCATACAACAAGCTGTTATTTGAGCTATTTTATTGGTCATGTTACTTTAAATATCCAAAAACATGATACAGTCTTTTAAAATGTGGGACCAGTGAAAAATATGAGTGTACAAGTGCAGTTTGCAAGAAGGTGTATAAGATACTGTATTGATACATAGTCTTTGCTGCAAAGATTAAGTGTTTCCACATTAATTGCACAGTTTACATAAATTAAGCTAGACCTACACTTTGTAAAACTCCTCTGAAGACCGTAGAGATATACCAAGGAAGAATTTATTTATTGAAAAAAATAGAAAGCCATTTAATTACTATCTGCTTCTGAAAAAATCACACAAAATTCTGATTGAAAAATATCTTGGAGATTTAGAAATATTTTATTTGGCATTTCATAATATAAAGGTGTAATTATTGTGGATAACATTCTCATACACACTTAGCATATCACTTTTCTGTGAATTCTAAAGTACATTAATTACTGTAAGTACAAAATATAGAAGCACTGCATAACATGCTTAGTGTTTAACAAACTTTGGCTAAATTAAAGAACTCAGACCACTGAAATTTAATGATAGTGATAGAAATTAATGTTTTTTAGGCATGCTGCCTGTTATTTCTACAAGAGAGCTCTCCAACTTTGAGCTGACACTTAGCCCTGATGGAACTAGAGTTGGAAACCATAAATGCTCCAACCTGTTGGATTATACAGAAGTGAAGACCCACCACGGTTTTTTGACTGATGCTACCAAAAATCCAGATGTGATTGGAGAGACCATTCCCTATCAATACAGCCCAACAATTAGAGGCTTCAATACCTTACGCTTCTACCGCAATCTGAACCTGGAAGCCTGTCTATGGGAGTTTGTTAGCTATTATGACATGTCTGAGCTACTCACAGATTGTGGAGGCACCATTGGGACAGATGGACAGGTACAATACTGTAACTTCATTTTGTACTGTGTTTTAAAATGAAAGTTTTCCCTTGTAATGCATCTATGCTAGAAATAAGTGGTTTTAGAATTAATGTAGTTGAAAAGCGTTGTTTTTTTCTTGACGAATAATAGGCTTCTCCTAAGGCCAGCTTATTCCTTAAAGCTATCAATGTCCATTAAGTACTACAAGGCTGCATGTGAAATCCTTATGAGGTTGAAATTAAAGGAATAATTCAGTTTGAATTAAAATTGCTATGATTTTCACCCAATGCAGTTTTGAAGTATTTTAGGACAAACCAATCACATTTTTACTGTATAGTGAACCACCTTAGTCTTTTCTTAGAGTGAAAGCCTTCTAAAGGATTGCTTTTAGCATATTGATAATACTGGGCTATTTAGTATTAATAATGGTGTATCTTAAAATAGAATTTAAAAAAATTGTGAAGAACCTTCCTGCTGATAACAATGGACTGCACTGTCCTACCAGCTGCTTGGCTCTGCTGTTCTCTTGCTCACTGTGTAACAAGAGCCGCCAGTGCAGACAGCACAGTGGGCTCACATTACCCAGCAGAAAATTCCTTGGTCAGGAAGGAGAGAAGCTGCCAATACGGGATGTCTGAAGAGCAGAGCTGTGAAAGTGGTTGGGGGTTAAAACAAAGAGGTCGGAGAGATCTTCAGGTGTCCTTTGGAAAAATATTTCTAGAAATCTGTAATAATGTGGAAGCAGAAGCATGCAGTGTTTCTTCTGGTGCAATGACAGTGAAGTTAAACTCTAGGTCTTCCTTGTATAATTACTACATAAGCCTGTCTGGTCCCACTCAGGCTCTGGAGTACAAAAGCTGTAGCTATGAAGATCAGTCCTTCATGACACAAAAAGTCCCTTTGGGGAATAATCCTGAAGGTTGGAAGAAGGACTGGAAATGCAGTACGTTATTTCAGAGGAGTCCATCCATAGCATGATAACTGTGTGGCAAAGCTAACTCATGTTCCTGACTCACTAGCCTTACCTGTTGAGCCTCTGTGGAAAGGATGAGGCCAGTGTGTGAAATGGCCATAATTGCTCTGCTTTTTAACAGGCGTTCATTTTGCCAGGGACCCATCTGCTTATTAGGCCTCAGTAGCCTTGTGTGCACGAATTCTTACTTTGTCAGTCCCAAATGACATGGGGCCTTGACAGATGAGAAAAAAGTGGGTTGTTGCTCAAAAAAACCTATGGGCATGTGCAAAACCAAAGCTATTTTACTACTAAAAGCATGGGTGCCAATGGACATATAGATACCTAATCAGATAAGCTGATGTTTATTACACTTAAATGCCTAATGACCACTTTACTCTGTGGGTTTTCATGGGTGATCATACAGTCAATTTACTGGACAAGAAATTGCACCAGGCTCTCCTTAACCCTTAGTTAACTTCCTGACATTCTGGCCATTTTAACTAGAGATTATATACTCTGTAAAGTGTAAGACTAGAACAAAATGGAGCTTCTGCCCTTCTTAGATACAGACACCTTGATGGATAGGTCATCTCAGTGCTCTGTCATCTGTCCTGGTTCCTTGTCTGTTACAGGGACCAGTTCAAGGCCTCTGCCTTGATGTTGGAAGCTCGCTGTTAGTGCATCTGCTTAAGGTTGCCCCTCTGCTACAAGCAGATCCTCCTACAGGTACATTCCACTGGAACCATGAACCTGTCAGAGGGAAGGGGAAGGCATGCGAGTGTGGGATGTAAATCTTACACATTCCCACAAGATAAATACAACAGCAGTCTTCACTGTTCTTAGAATTATTTCATTTCTTCAACTAATCGTTCCTTTGACTATATCTTTATGCCCATGCAATATGCAACCACATATTATTTCCCACACAACACAATCATAAGCACACAAGCACACACAGCTGCCAAGCAGCTGTCCTCCAAGCCTGTGACCTATGCAAGCCACTTCTCCCACAGTGAAGATGAAGAAAGAGCTGGTTTGAATCCTTTGCTTTTTAAATACTTCTGTGTCCTTCAGGGAAAAGGCTGAATAGCTGGTTTAGACAAATGTGTGTCTAAATAAAACCTATATATTTCTATATGGATATAAACAGAATAGAAAATAAGCAGCATTCCTATATTTTAGTAAATGAAAAGAACCTGTATCTTCAGTTGCGGAGTACATGCATAAATGGTAATGTGGCCAAGGAAGAGAGCTGTACTTGCTTTAAGCTCCAGAACCCTTATGTACTTCAGGTAAGATCCCTCATTTGAAAGCAGAGAGGGATGAAGACGAGCTATGAGAGCCATGAAACTGCAGCTGAAGTCATCCTTTAGTGCCTTGTAGGTTGTGGCTAAAAGGTTACAGTGTGTTAAGTGAAATATCAAGCTGAATTACTTCTAGCAGTGAAGCATTGCCCCACAGCCGGTATGCGCTTCACTGCCCTCCCTGTTTCCCCCACCTCCATTTAATTCTTCTCCAAGTTTGGTCTTTATCTTCACATGACCCCCTCCAGCTGAGAGGGGAGGCAGTCAGTGCCCTACCTCTGCGGTTGTCACCATTGTTGGTTTTTTCTCCTTCAGTGAACAATTAATAATCCTCTACTGTGAGAGGAAAGCTGGCAGCTATGGTTTTCACCATGTATTTTAGCACACAAAAGAAGCTTAGGTTCTGTTATACAGACAGAACAGATAAATAACAAAAAACCTCTTACCACATCCTGCTACCGCTACAAATTTAATAGCTTGAATTAACCAGATATTTTGGCTAGATCTTTAAGGTCTGTTTCTTGATACTGGCTCTCCAGTACCTGTATGGTCAAACAAAGATCGCACTGTTGATTCAGAGAGATTTCACAAACTCAACTGCCAATATCTTGCGTGATGTGGACCTTCACTTTATGGGAGCTCCTCCTAGGGTAGGGGAAGAAGATGAGCTTCAGTCAGCAAGAACTGAGGTGGGAGACCTGCAGCTGGTGTAGTTCTTCTGGCAGTGCTCCTAGTGTTTGCTGCAGGCTGCAGCTGTCTTAGCTGTTCCCATGAACTCATGAACTGTCATAATACACAGAGAAGGTCTTGGGTTTCTTTTTTTTTTTTTTTTCCTTTGAGGCCTTTTGCTTGTGACCCATTCTCTTTCTCAATTACTCTGTGCATGAGCAAACCCTGCGTGAGTTAGATGCAGCACTCCTTTCAGTATACAGCTTGACGCTTTGTTCCAGGGGTCTGCCCGTATTCATCACATCTGAAAAATCAGGCATTTATGTGTCTAAATTTGGATTTAAATGTGCAGTTTAAGGAACTTATATTTAAAAATAAAGACCTACTCTTTAAATTGAGCTAATTCATTTGTATTATAGCTCTGTTCTGATTAAAGTTAAGGTCAGCTTTGATGATTAGCAGCAACAGTTTTCTTTTGAACAACCTGCAGGCATAGCCTAAAATTCAGTGCCTGTCTTTGGATACATATAGGCCTTAAAAAAGTTGAACTCACCTACCTGAGGGTTGTCTTCCTGTATTTTCAGGTAATTAATAAGGGTTGGACTTTACTTCATGGGGACATTGTGAGAGACAAGTACTGTAGACATCTCGTATTCTCAAGAGGCAGGTGCTAGAACAATGACAGATATTCTTGAAAGGAAGTTAAGTGAAACAGTGAAAACCAAGCAAGTGACTATCCTTTAATAAAGTACATATTGAAGTGTTGGCCTAAACTTATTTGATAGAGCATGAAGTATCATTTGACCTCATTTCCTACTGTTATAACTGTTTGCTGTAGCCAGACAGTTTGGCATCTGAAGGATGTTGCTTTCCCTAGTTCCAGTCCATTGCCAGACTTGGCATAGGGACACAAGGAAATTACCATTTAAACAAATTTTATTAACAACAATTAGTTAAGCAAGTCTTTGACAGAAATAAGGTGGTGAAGAACATGTTAACATACTTGAACGTACAGATTGATACCTTGAAGATACTGTAATTGAGTACAGCTGAACGGTTTGTTTTGTTCTCTAACACAAACAGTTATTTCTGGCCAAAACTGAAAATATCTGTCTTCCAATATGTTCAGTTCACTTTTATGCTACACATGTTATGGCGCTGAGGGGTTTGGACATCCCACCTGAAAAGAGATTTTAAAATCACTAATGAGTTGCCACAACTTAATATGAGACAGCTTGCAGAGGTTTTTTATTACATAGAAACAGTATATTTCCAGCTTTACTAGTTCAATTTTTTACCAAAATCATACTTTAAGAGAAAAAATCAGCTTTTCTGAAAATCTCATTAGGTGATCTAAAATGCAAATAGACAGAAATGTCTATTTTCAGATTTTTATGTTCAGTTCAGCCGCCACGATCAAGTTTAAGAAAACCCTACAACCTGTATTCCCTTGACATGGAAGCTCACTAACAGTCAAACCTTTTTTTCTCCAGCTTCAAACACATGCATTTAGTAAGCCCTGTGAAGAAAAAAAACTCTAAGTTTGATGCAGCAGCTGTGTAACAAAGTCAGAGGTTAAACATTTCAAGAAGCTGGCATTTCAAGGCTGTAGTGCCGTGAAGTTCTCTCCATTCAGGCTTCTTTAAACAAACCTGCTTTGCATTTCACCTGTGACCTACCTGGCTGCATGGCCTTCTTGGGGCCAGATCTTAGCTATCCTGTATTGTTATCATGTAAACAGAAGGTGAAACATTGTTAAGTTTGTGTGACTCAAATTCACAGAAATAACGAGTAAATGCAATAGAAAATGAGGCTTAGAGTATTTTGGAGAACAAAAATACAGTTTTCAGGAAAAGTTTGCTTCGTTGGGAGATGAAATATAGAACATGAGCTTGTGTTATTTCTAATTCTGATTTTGTCAGTGCTAACAGTGCACACACACACATTGCCAAGTTCTGCTCTCTGGAAATGTAAGCCAGATAAATAAAATACAATATAAATATAGAACAGAGTCCATACCCGAAAGGCTGAACTGAAAATATTTTTTTAAAATATTCTCACTTGTTACATGACAGATTCTCAAACTAATTATGGGTTTTTTTACTTAATGAAGTTTGACAGTTTGCATCAGAAAGGGGAACAAAAGAACACCTATAGAAACCCCCATTAATATTCCTTAAGTCTTTAAATGGGAATTGTCAGTGTTCAAAAATAGACCTTATGCTCTGCGATAATTTATCTTGCAAATAAAATGTATGAACCTCTACTTCTTATATCGATGCCCAGTATAAATCATGTTCTTCTCTCACAGGCATGAATTTTGATATGTGAACTACATTTTTTCAGATACTAATTGTAAGAGTCTGTTCCCTGCTTGGAACAATTTTTGTCTTCCATCTTCTCAGGTTCTCCTGATCTGGCATTGCCACAAACTATTAGAAAATTTCCCCAGTTCAGCTCAGGTGTGGCTCTAGTCTGTTTTTCTCTCCTTGTATCACAAGGCTGAAAGTCAAATCTAGTGTGGGATAAATGCTTATTATTGTGTAAAACTAATGTTAATGAATATAAGTTTTTCAATACAACTGCTAGAATCTCTTGTGCACAGGATGCATAGACACATAATGCACCTGTTCTGTCTCTCCACAGCAGTTACGCTGATCCTACGCTTACACAGCTCTAGGTTACCACTTTGGTTTCATCAGTGTCACATTGAGATAAAATATGAACAGCTGGCTGCTTTCAATAGGCTTTGCAGGCAGTGCTGGGAAATAAAGATAACTCAATGGAAAGAATGTTTTCTCATGTTCGCCTAAATGGCATTATTAAGAGGGCTAGAGAAGTAAGACTCCTCCATCTGTGTTACACATTGCATCGATTCATTTGTTGGGGGTTCTGCTAACTTACTCAGACACAGTTTTCCTCTGCAGTTAATTTCCTCTTTTTCTTTTTTTTTTTTCATTTTTATTATATAAAAAAATCCTCTCATATAGAGTGTCGGGATTTTTCTGTTCTGCCTGCTGCAGAGTAGTTTTCCCCTTTTGGCATTTCCCTTTTCAGCAAGAAATGAGAGGGCCTTGTAAGTTTTAATTTACTGTTAGGAGGGGGAACTATTTTTTCAGTAACTCTCTGGCTATCAGTGTTGCAGGTTTTCCTCCACACCTGTAAGGCCATGCGTGCCTGAAGAAGGGTTTGTGTGCACAAAAACTCCATCAGCTGGTTTAGCAAGAACTCCTTCCTCTCCCTACATGCCACGAATCACACGTAAGGGCAGCTATACTGATGGAAGAAGCACATCGATATTCCTAAATACATGAATAAATTCCCAGGGTGGGGCAAGCACCCCTACTGCCCAGACATCTTTTATGGGCTTTGCTGAAAGAGAAGAACCTTCTAAATTCTAGGGTCCTAGAAATGAAGATATTTCTTTGGGACTATGGTTTAAAATTTACCCACAGACCAGTGGTAATGTATGGCAAAAGAGTAGTGTTTCATCCCCAGAAGGGATCCTACTTCTAGGTTTCTACCAGTACAAACAAGTCAAGCTCACTAACACTGTGTTCCCATTGAATGGATAAAAGAAAACCCTAAAATGTGGTTTACAGACCTCATTAATGGATTACTTTGTCTACAGTGTACATGAGGAGCCGACGCTATCTTGTATTTGAAAATCAAGAAAAGCTTTGAAAGAAAGGGATTATTTAAATTGAGGTGGCATAAGATACTGAACTAGAAGGGGTTTTGTGGATCACTCAGTCCAGGCCACTGCCTTAACTCTCTATATAATGTGGTTCCAACACTAGTAAACTTAATCTGAAAACTAATAGGATTTCATGGCCTCACTGTTCTTGTTGAACGCCATCACACTGAGGGCTAGAAATCCTTCTGATTTCTAGGCTGTATTTGTCATGCCCATCTTATACCCATTTGTTCCCATGTCAGCACCGTCTTTCATCATCAGTGGCCCTTCTCCACTGTTCGTCTCCTGACGTGTGCAGACAGCAGTCTTACTGCCTCTCAGCCTTTGTTGTACTAGGCTAAACAACTTGGCTGGTTTAGTCTCTTCTCATCAGATAGTTTTGCCATTCCTGTGATTATGTTGATTTCTTTTTCTACAGTCTACAATGCAAATTAGGCTTTTTCAAGCATGGATGATCAAAGCTGTTCCAGATAAGCTCTCACTAGTGCTCTGTATAATGGCATGCATGCTTCTAATTTCCACCCCATTCCTCACTTTATCTTAGGATCATATCACATGGAGAGGGTAGGAAGGTCATAGTTATGATGTGATGAACTCACATACCAAAATCTTTTTTCCCCTCAATTGTTTCTAACCAGTGTCTTTCATTTCTACCAGGAATCCCTGTCACTAGTTTCTATTACCTTATACTTTATGCTATAAAATTTCATCTCACTTCTATTACACTAGTCCTCAAGGTCATTAAATTCTCCCTGGGTGATATTCCAGTCCTCCTCTACATTATCATTAAACTTTATGTGTGCTTCCTTTCAAGAGTTTAATGGACATACATTAAGTCTTCTTCCACATACCTTTGTCTGTTCCCCATAAACAAACTGAATTTCAGGTCTTTGACTTCAATGTCTAATTCTTACTGTACGATATGCAGATGTAGAGCAAAAACAAACACAGAAAAGCCGACATAGTTTGTCTGAGATGACTTTTCAATAGTAACGCATTTGTGCTACCAAATATATTCAGTTCTTGATACTGTTCCAGGAAATGACAAACGTTCGAGGTTACTCTTGAATCAAAGGCAAACTATGATGCACTGTAGACTTGCATCATAGCTATATTTTTTAATAGAAGTGAGAATTTTGTGTTGTTATTTGGAACAATTTAGCAAATCCATGTGTGAAATAATTGATCACATATCCATGCAGGTATCCCAAAGGTAAACTTGCAAATTAAATGGGACTAAAGAATAGTATTTTTGTCTAACTTCAATTTGTCATCCAATGCATATAGAGAAGAAAACCCTTTTTTGTTCCAAATAGTTCTTGATGGTATTTATCTAAAACCAACAAGGAAGCATTAATGTAAAATAATCTATAACTGTAGCATCTCATATTATCTACCAGGCTGCTTTACTGCATGATACTGTGTGTCTTTTCAGACTGTCTACTGCCTACATGCTAGCACATTATATGGAATGATGCAAACGATGTAAGTGGAAAGGGTTTTGGTAGCGTAGAGTGTCCCACTCGTATCAAGGAGTGTCCCACGTGAAAGTCGGTTGTGGCAACTACAAACATTTGCCATAATGAACTCCTTAATTAGTTCAGAGTATTTAGCCAGTGCAGACAGTAAATTTGTGGTTTCATAGTATTACTAAAAGTTTTGTCTGGCATTTGGAAATGTAAAGCAGCTGTAAGGTAATGGACATTCAGCCCCCTGACATGCCACTGGGTGAACCAAGAAACAGTTTGGTTTTTACACAGCTTGTAAACTTCTTTGAATGTTGGGGGGTTTTAATAGTGCAAAACACTCTTTAAGTTTGTAAGGTAATCACTCCAAGGAAATGTTCAGATGTACAAATTTACCTATGCAATTTCTTTTGGAAGTAAATGGCTGTTCAACACCATTTTTGCCTTTGAAAAGTTTCCCACTGGGAGATATCTCAATGCCTTTCCTACTGTGCCTTTCTAAGAAAATCCAGAATGTTCCAAAAGGATCTGGATTGCACATTTCTAATCGGAGAGATGCGAATGAAAAAGTATTTGTAACAAAGCATAAATGTAACATAATTGTAACAAAGCATAAAGTCTTTTCAGAAAGGTTTGGATCCATGTGTCATGTAAGGTCTATCTTAAGAGGTGACAGTTTACTGACACTGTTCTTGCCTTTTTTCATCAAAAAGTATACAGACAATATGTAATTCCCTGACTGATAATAATGAAATACAGTGCTAGTGTTTTGTACAATATATGCATCAAAGGTCTACTTTTAAATCTACATCAACTTGCATACTATTTCTAGTTCTTCCAGACAGTGACAATCAGTATGAGTTGCGTGTTTGTGTGCAGTATATTAGCTACTACCCATGCACAAAGGAAGAAATGGTTCTAGAGACGGATTAAGTACAGTCCAAAGACTCAGTCTTGCAATGACATCTGAGCAAATTCAGGGTCTTCCAGAATATCTTCTTAAAGGATAGTGGCATAAGAATGTAAGCAAAAGAGTTGGTTAAGGTATAAGCACAGAGCAAATACAAAATGATATTTGAAAAATTTCTAAAACCTTCATTTGTAGCCACGTTGTTTATGTATTTAAAGAAACTAACCAAAAATGCTGAGTCAAAATTGAAGGGTTTATGTTTTATCAGAATGCATATTCAGTTTGAAATACAAAAATGTAACCTGAAGGGATGTAAGCTCAGCTGAAATCCACTGAAATGTGTTTTGCACTTCATCTGTAATTTGCGAAATGAGAGAAATTGATTCAGTCACAGTATTTATTTAAAGTTCTGTCTTCTTTCTCTTGCGTTAGGATTACCTGTACAGTGCTGCCTTTCATGACCACTAACCTAAATACATAATTTTCTTTTTTATAGGTTCTCAACCTAGTGCAGTCCTATGTCACGCTGAGAGTCCCCTTGTACGTCTCGTATGTTTTCCACTCTCCGGTGGGTGTAGGAGGCTGGCAGCATTTCGACCTACAGTCAGAGCTCCGGCTGACTTTTGTGTACGACACTGCCATCCTGTGGAAGGACGGGATCGGTAGCCCACCTGAAGCAGAGCTCCAAGGCGAGAGTTTGATTTCTTTGCATCGCACTCATGTTCTGTTACTAAGAGTACAATTTGCACACAGTAGGATAATTTTTCAATCATTCTAATACTAAAATAAAAATAACAGTGTATCATTTATTATCAGTTGCAAACAGTGTGTCGTTTCCTAGCACCCACAGTTCTCTGCTGGGGTGTTTATGAAATCCATGAAAAGTTGACATCAGTTCTTTTATTGCAAAGAAAGATCAGTGTCTCGTTATGTTTGAAGTGCACGTGCAAAAATAAGCACATTTATTTCTACTCAGAACCTCGAGGTTCACTATGTATTTATATTCTGTTGCCACACAAGATATTTACACTTCAATGAAAAAAGAAATGAAACTTTTCTGCGATATCATTTTTATCTGGCCATGAATGTACAGTTTCAGAAACTTTTGATATTTTGAAAACATTAATTGTGAAACATTCAAAAGATACAGAAATATATAATGGGCATGATAGCCTGTCCTATGTGTTGCGGTAGTAAACTGTAAAACATTCTTTAAATGTGATAGATACTGTCAATAAATGTTTATGACTGTAATTAGGCAACAAAGCAAATTCTATTATTACAGAATTTAGCTTTGCAAAAAGATAAATTATTTTTAAAAAATAGCGACATACAGATGTCTGTGAAAGATTAAAATGTATAGTTACACCTATATGCTGCTCTGTTCTATTTATGCAAATTTACTTAGTATTTCCCCCCATTAAGCTGGGATATGTTCCATGTCTGTCTCAACCTAAGATAGAATACAGTCACCAGCTATAATTATGTGTGTACACTTACACAATTAGTGAACATAAACCCATTTTTTGTTTCTGCAAACTCTGTATATGAACTACAGAAGTTGTTGCTATGCAGTTTCTGTCCTCATGTTAAAAGTAGGAAATGAGGAGGGGAACCTACAGTGCATGAAGAATGAAGCACATGTCATGCGATTCCTAAAGAATAAGCCACAGGCCACAAATCATATGATGTACTAATCACTAAATAACAACCAGATCTAATCCTCAGTGTCAGCAGTTATGTGGTGCATCTATGCCACCATTTTCCTGTCCTTGATGCTTTAATTTTTTATTTCTCTGTTTAAGAAGCTGATGGCCAGGTCTTTGGAGATGCTGAACACTGGCAGCTCCCTTTCAAAACAGCCAGCACAAAATGCGTGATAAACACGGTGAGGTAGTGGAGGGCAGACCCCCGACCTATCCCAGTCTGGTTTGGGCAGTATTTTCTCACTCCACAGCCTTACACAATGAGCAGCTGTTTTTCTGGGCAGGGAGGGATAAACTAGTTTCCAGTTTATTTCCATACCTCTGGATACATATAGATGTTCTACATAAAACTGTAAAGCAGTCAAGGTCTTCTAAAGCCATAATTCATACATATATATATTTCTAATGTGCCAATAAATGTGATTGGTACAGGTGATTTTGTACAGGTGGTATACATTCACATTGGTGAGTGCGTTAGGTTTCCAACACATTCATGGAAGAACATTCCTGTTTCCTTCTTACCCCTAGCAGGCAGAATGGTGGCACATCACTGGCTCTCTGTAAGGGAGCACTGAAGGATACACTTGAACTGTGAAGCTTTGCAGAACTCTAGAGAAAAAGGGACTTGGCTGCAAGTTACAGCAATAAACCGCTTCTGACATATACACAAGGCCTTGTAACCTGAAATTAGGAAACATTAGGCCCATTTTGGGGGCCAGATTCATGCCAGAAATCGACAGCAATGCAAAGCCTGTCAGAATGAGTTTCACAGATTCAAGTGCCTACAAGCTTGTTGCCATGGAAGCCACAACCAACTGCTACAACTAAATGCTAGTGGGTGCTGCCTTGGGACAACGGGTAGGGAGGCACTTGTAAAGAGCTGTAGGAGTAAGCCTGAATACCTGGTGAAAACAAAAGTATTGGTCCTTCTACACACCCGTCTGGCAACTGACCACCATGTTGCCTGAACACAAGCACAGACTGTGCTGTGGACTTTTCTCAGTCTACTATGGCGGATGTGTGGGTCTACGGTAAACTTGTAAAACCATGATTCTGCAGGGAAGTGCTGTATGTGCCTTGGAAAGCTGAAGCATTGTGAAAACTCTAGGCCCCACTGTGTAAATTCTTGTTTGAGAAGAATCTTGAGTCAACCCAGAAGGTACTAGCAGGCCCTCTCCCAAACAGCTGACGTGACAAGGGGAAATGAGAGTGGCACTAGTGTTTTGTAGGAGTGTGATTTATTTATCACCTGCAAGTGGAATAAACCTTGTGAATTGGTTTCTGCTGCCAGGTTCCCTGTACCCAACCAGCATGCGTATTAGTGAAGAGGGGCGCTTGGTTGTCAACTTCAAGACTGAAGCCCGGTTTCATGGTGTATTTGTGATGTCCCATCCTGGTAAGCTTAATCTACACTTTAGCAGTACTATAAAAATAGAGACACCCCTCCCAAACTCTATACTATTCATTTTTCCTATTTCTGCTACTGATATCTGATTTTTATCAGTGCTGTGCTCTTCAGATAAGGATTTTTCCTCTATGTGGGTTTTTTTTTTACTTGTCATTGATGACTGTATTCAGATTATCAAACTAAATGAAATAAGCATGAACCTAATGGAAAGCAGATAGTTCCACTTGATTAAGAGCCTGATTTATGACAGATGAAGATCTAGGCCATTGTGTCCACTAGGGATCTATAAACACATGTTTTTAACCCAAAAGCTATGATTAGCTATTTACTTATGTTGGCCTAAGGATTTAGCATTAAAATTTCTTTTCTAGCTTGAAGCCTTTTTAGGTGATTTAGACCTTTTTCAGAGAGTAAGAAAAGGTCTTATGTGAGCATTGCATCACTCTGTTAATAAAACATTCTGACTTCCATTCAATTAGTCATTGCTAAGGACCTGATCTTGCAATTTAATGTGTTTAAACCCCACTGCCTTTATTCAAAATAATCACAGGTGTAAGACGCAGTCTACAGACATAAATCTGGGCATGAATGCCGGCCATGAAGAAGATTATCTAACTAAATTAAATCTGCTGAACAATAAAGAGAAGGCGGGGAAAAAAAGCATTTTAAGAAATCTCTTTTAGTTTAACTCAGTTTTATTAACCTATAAAATTCCTTCATTGTGCTTCTGCTTTTTCTCAACTGTCCTCTAGCTTGTTAAGTTTTGTGTATCAGGCAGAGCTGAAAGAGTTACACTGCTAAGAGAAGTTATTTTGTGTTCCCTGGGCTGGCATTCCAAGTTTAAAACAGGAGGGATTATAGATCTTTGCCATTCCACTCTCACCGTTTTGCCTGTCTGTTAAATTTAATCTTCATACAGTTCTGGTTGTGTAGCCCAAAAGCAACTGTTTAATAGACACTTGAACGAGAATCAAGGGGGCCCAGCTGTGTTAACTGTAATTGGTTTTGTTAGTTACGGTTAATAAAACCCAGTGCCCTGTAAAGGTATTAACATCAGCCATGGCATCGTGGTTTATGAATTATTGGAAATGTTTTTCAAGCTCGAAGAGTTTTCAGTGAAATACTAAAGGTGACAAATCTGTCTCTTGGCATGTTTCTAGCTTCACCTTTAACTTCCATGGTTATGTCTGCTGATCACCTGGGCCTGACATTTAGCCTCAGCCTTATTCGGAGCGAGCCAACGTACAACCAGCCAGTACAGCAGTGGAGCTTTGTTTCAGATTTTGCGGTAAAACTTCAGCCTTCACTGTGCCTTCTCTTGCGCCAGCCTGGTAGTAAGGATGTTGGTGGAACAGCTCTCCCTCTCTCTTCAGGTTCGAGACTATTCTGGAACGTACACTGTGAAGCTGATAGCTTGTACCACCTCTCCACATCAGGAGTACAGCCTACCAGTTATCTGCAATCCTAGAGAACCGATCACATTTGATCTGGATATCCGATTCCAGCAGGTACCACCCCATTGATAACTTCTTCATGTTTCCTTTTTATTTTGATTCCCAAATTACCTTTGTTGGTCTTGTAATGATAGTGCTAGAAACTGAATTTACTAGCTTATCAACAAACCAATTCCTAAATTGGTGAGACAGCACATACTCCTCTCCTGCTATTTAACCAGTTTTACCCATTGGGGAGCACAATTTTTATTTTTTTCTCAATGCATGGCCAATCTTTGATAGCCAGTAGGAAGCTCATTGACATTGGTTTGGGTGATAGATACTGTGATACGAGCTAACCTTTGGGAATTCTTTACTTATCTGTTGGCTTTGGTATGAAATAGTTTTATCAGATCATTAGGAAAACATAAAACTATTATCAGAAGGTTTTCATCTGACACAAAGGTCAGAGCTAGGTCTCTGGTATTAAAAGTGGGACCTCCAGAGGAAGATTCATTCAGTCCTAAGGCAGGATTTCCTTCACTGACTATAGAGGAAGTGTAGATAGCCGACACTGGTAAAATGCTTAGCTTTTAAGACTCACAAGAGACAGTGAGACAAATTCCACCCATAGCAATATGGATCATATGGTAATGTGGGAACAGGCAAACAGCGTACCTTTCACAAAGCCCAGCTGTAAAGCTCTGTAGCTGGGAGCAAAATATGGAGAAATGGAGTCTGCTGTAGAAAGCATTGATTGAAAAATACCTGGGGTCATGCTGGGTAGTTAACAGAACATAAACTGCTAGTTTACAGTGTTGTCAAAAGGTCTAATGTGACTTTGGGGTACGTTAAGGAGGAAGTTTTATCATTTCTGTTATTTGGAACCAATACAATAAATACTGGAACAGTGTGGCTCTGGTTTCATGCTTATTAATAGTATAGATGTATGCTATTAAAGTATAAATCTGATCAGTATAAATCTTACAGTATAAATCAGTCAGGGATGCACAATTATTGAAACAGCAAGAGTACACAAGGGAATGTATGCAGTCCTTATGCTTTCATTTGGTGTTATGCCAGCTATGGGAGAACAGATGATTCCTGATATGGCAGTCCTGGTGAAGCAAAGAGGTGATACATGAACTGACATGAAAACTGCCTTTTCAGAGTTAACCCAGCAAAACGGTTTTTTTTTAAAGTTTGAATGGAGGGAGGTAGGTGGAGTTTATACTAGTTCAGCACTTTGGCTTTTGTCTGGCATTTCTAATCTTCTCGGAACTCTAAAGCAGTTCACAGCAAGGCTGAACCCCGTCTTACGTCTGGTCCTTATATGAACAAGAAGATGTTGATAATTTGAAGAAAATGCAAAATACCTGCAAAAATAATTGCAAAATGGGCAAAGTAGCCTGGGGAGAGACCTAACTCTTACTGGAAGAAGTGTATGACTAAGAACTAAGAACTATGACTAAGACTAAGAACTGCCTTGGAAAAAATAAATAGATACTATAGGGGTCAGTATATCAGATAAAGCTTTAATAATACAGTATATGGAAGTTTCAGGTACCTCAATTCAAAATAGGGATAAGGTGCAAAATTGCAATAGTGTCATAATCACCAAGGACAGTGGCCCGTTAGTCCCCTATCCCCAGCAATTTTCAAACCAAGACCAGCTCTTTTTCTTGAGATACTCATAGTAAAAGGAATTCAGGAAATTCTGTGGCCCGTGATATTATTCCCTTTGATCATAGACTGAAAGACTACGTGGACTTAGAGCAGGTCCCAAAAAAGCAACAGTTAGCGGCAGTACAGTAACACAAATTCACTGGGCAGTATCTAGCACTTTACCTCTAAGATTTCTAGGCATTCTGCAAAACTGAATGAGCATTAGTACCTGTGTTTTAAATAAGAGAAACAAAAGGCAGAGAAATGAGCATAAAAGGTCAGACTGTGACACTGGTCCTTAGACTAGGAAACACCTGATACCTTGCACAGGCCCACTGCATCCAGTTGTGGGATCCCCAGTACAAGAAAGACATGGACCTATTAGAAAGGGTCCAGAGGAGGGCCACAAAAATGGTCAGAGGGCTGGAACACCTATGCCATACAGCCTATGAAGAAAGGCTGAAAGAGTTGGGGTTGTTCAGCTTGGAGAAGAGAAGGCTCCAAGACCTTATTGCAGCCTTTCAACGTATAAATGGGGCTTATAAGAAAGATGGAGAGAAACTTTTTACCAGTGCCTGTAGTGATAGGACAAGGCACAACTGAAAGAGGGTAGTTTTAGATTGGACAAAAGAAAAAAATTTTTTAGGTTGAGGGTGGTGCGACAGTGGAACAAGTTGCCCAGAGCAGTCGTGGATACTCCATCCCTGGACATGTTCAAGGCCAGGTTGGATGGGGCTTTGAGCAGCCTGATCTGGTGGAAGATGTCCCTGCCCACGGCAGGGGGGGTGGAACTAGGTGATCTTCAAAGTGCCTTCCAACCCAAACCTTTCTATGATTCTGTGAAGTCAGTGAGTGCAAGTGTCACAAGTGGACCAAAATGACTGCCTGTAAGGTCTAATGATGAAATCACAGAGACATAGAATCAAAGAATGGTTTAGGTTGGAAAGGACCTTGAAGATCATCAAGTTCCAACCCCCCTACCATAGGCAGAGACACATCTCACTAGAGCAGGTTGCTCAAAGCCCCATCCAGCCTGGCCTTGAACACTTCCGGGGGTGGGGCCTCATCAGCTTCTCTGGGCAACCTGTTCCAGTGTCCCACCACCCTCAAAGTGAAAATTTTCTTCCTAATATCTAATGAAATGTACCCTCTTCCAGTTTAAAGCCATTCCCCCTCGTTCTATCCNACCTTGAAGATCATCAAGTTCCAACCCCCCTACCATAGGCAGAGACACATCTCACTAGAGCAGGTTGCTCAAAGCCCCATCCAGCCTGGCCTTGAACACTTCCGGGGGTGGGGCCTCATCAGCTTCTCTGGGCAACCTGTTCCAGTGTCCCACCACCCTCAAAGTGAAAATTTTCTTCCTAATATCTAATGAAATGTACCCTCTTCCAGTTTAAAGCCATTCCCCCTCGTTCTATCCCTACATGCCCTTGTAAAAAGTACCTCCCCATCTTTCCTGTAGGCCCCCTTTAGGTACTGGAAGGCAGCTATGAGGTCTGCCTGGAGTCTTCTCTTCTCCAGGCTGAACAACCCCAACTCTCCCAGCCTTTCCTCATAGGAGAGGTGCTCCAGCCCTCTGATCATCTTTGTGGCCCTCCTCTGGACCCGCTCCAACAGGGCCATGCCTTTCGTATTTTGGGGGTTCCAGAGCTGGACGCAGTACTCCAGGTGGGGTCTCACCAGAACAGAGTAGAGGGTCAGAATCACCTCCCTTGACCTGCTGGCCACAATTCTTCTGTTGCGGCCCAGGATACTGTTGACTTTCCGGGCCGCAATCGCGCATTGCTGGCTTATGTTGAGCTTCTCATTAATCAGCACCCCCAGGTCCTTGTCCTCAGGGCTGCTCTCAATCCATTCCCTGCCAAGCCTGTATTTGTACTTGGGATTGCCCCGACCCAGATGCAGGACCTTGCACTTGGCCTTGTTGAACTTCATGAGGTTGGCATGGGCCCACCTCTCCAGCCTGTCCAGGTCCCTCTGGATGGCACCCCTCCCCTCCCAAATGATGGGACAGGAGTTGTTTCTCCCATTTCTTAGTCTATTGCCCCAGCTACTGTACTGAGTTATCTTCTTGGGCTTTTTAATATGAAGCTTTTAATTTTCTTGGAAACATTTTGTTCTGATTTCCTTCACAATTGTTTTCACTGTTCATGAGTGAGGGGCCATTTTAAGAATCAAACATCAAGCAGACAATGTATCTGGTGTCTCCCCCCTGGAGATTTTGGTTCAACATTTCCTTCTTTAACATGTATCTGCCCATCTCCTTTTTCCTCTCTCTGTGGCCCCTGAAAAGAGGAGCAGGTAGCCTGGAACACTAGTGAGTATTGTATTACCACTATCTCACTCTGGGATTTCCTGTACATGAATAGCATTCAGCCTCCAAGCTCAGCTTTATCCCAGTCCTTTCAGCATCTCCTTTCTTTAAATGTGCGTGAGTATTTCCAAACAGAAGCACGTAATAATCAGGTTACTTACTGCCCTGGGACAGACTGGTCTCAAGAGCTTCTTGAGGTACCAAGTATGTCATGGGCTTTGGTCCCACAGGTGAGGATGTCTATCATGAGCGATCTGCATTGTCCGCAAATCATCCATATGCAGAGTTGATGGGCATGGCAAATAGGCAGAATAAATTGACAATATTCTTCTCACCCAGCAGATCCTCACAGATTATTTTTTGATGAACTCTTGTTTAAATTGCCTCAAATGCACATGAAAATAATTACATTTAAACTGCTGTCATAAATTACAGCTATGGGTCAGCCACTGGCAGCCACTGAGACTTACATGTAAAACTGAAATAAAAACAGTAACTAAAAATAGGATGCCTAAGAGATGTATTCACAGCTGTATGCATATTATTTACCCAGGTCATTGCTCTGACCAGTGTTGTAAACTGTGGCTGAAGTCCAGTGCCTTTAGCTGAATATATACTTTTTGTTTCCTGTTCATTGGACATTTACTCTGCCCAGTAAGAGCTTGATGAGGCCATGCTTGATTCTCTTTCAGAACCACAGCTGGAAACCAGTTGTGTCAGTCAGGTATTTGAAGCTGTGGCACTGTAATCCAATAGCCCAAATCCCAGGTGTTTAGAAAGAAGCATTCCAAAGAGAGTAGAAATGATATCTTTTATTATTATTTCTGTGAAAAGGCTATGGGAGTAGGGTTCCTCTTTCTAAAGGGTAGCAGTAGGTTTATAAAAATATTTCAGCTATACATTCTTCTTGCCAAATCCTGTCGCTTTGATAATTCTGGGGCTCTACTGTGAAAAAGGGATTTGAAGAAGAATAAATGTGTTAGCTGTATAACTTGCAGCAGTAGTTTCTGTTGATATTGTTATAGCTCATTCCATCAGCCCATTGTCCATGAGCCAGCAAGAATGTTTTCTTTTCTGTTTTCCTCTCTTCCTTTCCACACACATACACATATATATACATAAATATATATATACAAATTAGCATTTTGTTATTTGTTTAGTGGCCTCTTGTTCTTTTGTCTTTTGTTTTCTGAATGTGTGTGTCTTCCAGATGATTTCCTCAGGTACACTGCATCTTTTTGAACTTTGTGCTCTTCCCAGTTCTGTTCACTATGTTTTTTCCCTTTTGTTATGCCATGTCCCTGTGTAGTATGCCGTCTAAATTGTGCTATGTGACCCAATGAGGACCTGCTGCTGATAGTATTGATTTATTTTATTCTTGTAATGTAATCAAGGAAGAAGCGTAGATAACCGTATCAAATATATAAAGATAAATATTAGCATAAAAAGATGCTCAAATTGTTTGGTGCATTTTCATATATTCAATATATATATGTATTCTGATATCCTGCAGCACATCGGAAGAACTGATACTTGCAAATAAATGCTCAGCAATGTGTACTTTCAAATAATTGGCAAAGGATCAGAAGCAGAGGTGGGACTTGGGTGTAAGAACAAAAATGGGATAGAGAAAACAGGCTGTGGTGAGACAGAAGGAGACAAGTTATTGAGGGAAATATTTTCCTCGTGTTACCCCCACACATAAGTTGCCTTGGGCACCTTCTTGGCTGGGATTCGGAAAAATGTGGTGGGAAGAAACTAACCTAGAATCCTATCAAATATCACAGCGGCAGATAACCCAGAGGTTGTATGCATGTAAAATATATAGCAATATATATCTACTACAAAGAAATCTTTTTGGTTAAACTGTATTATTGCATGTAGATGTGTGGAGCTGATAAATAGTGTACATTGGGAGAGGATCATGCTGTGTTTTAGGAGTCATTAAAGTGTACTTGTTGAAAAGCCTTATGATGTTGTGTTTTAGGTCAGTGACCCAGTGGCTGCTGAGTTCAGCTTGAACACCCAGATGTTCCTCCTGTCCAAAAAGGCACTGTGGCTATCTGATGGCTCAATGGGCTTTGGGCAAGAAAGTGACGTTGCTTTCTCAGAAGGTATAATTGTGCAGAGATCACGCACATTTCATATATGTTCCACACTATCAGGATCCTGTTTCAGTCAAAACAAGACAGGAGTAAGGGTTTGGGCTTGCTGCTTGTGTTCTTTTGCATTTGCCTTTCCTATCTGTCTGTTTACATCAGAGCTGTTGGCCAATCTGCACTGAAACTATTATGTCTGAGGGTTAAAGTGCTGGTGCCATTTCTCATAAGCTGAGTACTTTATGAAAATTGACTGATATTAAGAGCATTCCTAGTTGATAAGTGAGTATTACACAGTTTTTTGTTGCGGGTTAGTGTACTGGGTTTGTCTGGGATGGAGTTAACTTTCGTAATAGTAGCCACTATGGTGCCATGCTTTGCATCTGTGGCTAAAACGGTGTTGATATCATGCCAGTGTTTTGGCTATTGCTGAACAGCGCTTGCACAGCATCACGGCTTTTTCCCTTCTCCCTGCCCTCCACTGAGTAGGCTGGGAGTGGGAAAATTGATTCAATTGATACATCTGTCAGTGGACCTAAGCAGTCACTTCATGTCTCTGATTTCCACCTGTACCTCTTTTGCCTATTTATTAGTGTACCAGCACCTTGAACACGACTGTCTTTTGTGATTTATTTGCACAGTCTCTTGAACAGCAGGTACCTATTCTCTCTCTCTAAAAGTCTACAGTTCCTCCAAATTGATGTAAAAGCAACACGTTTCTCCTTTCCATCTTCAGATTCTCAACCTTTCTAACCACTTTCTGTCATATGTATCTGACCACTGCACATAGCATACTTTTCTTGCCTGCATAGCAATGGCCCAGGTTGTTTGTACAGGCCTGACATTTATTATCTTAAAGGTTATCAGACAGCTGAAATGCAATTACACACTAGGGAACCAAGTCTCAGAAAATGTCTCTGTGACTTTTCATAATGTTCATTTCTCTTGTACGATATGCCAGTCTCACCAGGTGTAAGTAAACTCTTATGCAGCCTGAACAGGATTCTACTGACATAAAGAAGAACAAACATCTCTTCAACACAGCACATGGTCAGGAGGCCAAAGCCTACACCCTGGTCTGGTGGACAGGAGTACATAATGTTTCTTTAACTCACTTTTTGAGCGAAGAGACCAGTATAGCCTAGAATTTAAAGCAGCCCCTGAACTGGTTCAGGTTATAGCAACAGCAAATGGCCTCCTACTGCTATTATGTGGCCCAGAGTGCATGGAAGAGTGTCTACAGCCTTTGACAACCCCCTGTGGTGGAAGCTGGGTATGCTTAAGTAGACTTTGGATGTAGCTGTAGGCAGATTGAGAATCTTCAGCTCAGACCTTAGACATGACCAGAAACTGCAGTCATATTACACTGCACTGAGGTTCTTGACTAGGCTTATTAACTTAGCACAGTACTGTGCTAAATGTTCCAGTGTAATAGCACGTAAATTGTGTGCACTGTTTACAGGTGATATCATATATGGTCGGGTGATGGTGGATCCAGTACAGAATTTAGGTGATTCCTTCTACTGTAGCATCGAGAAGGTTTTCCTGTGCACAGGAGCTGATGGATATGTACCCAAATATAATCCATCCAACACTGAATATGGATGCCTTGCTGATTCTCCATCCCTTCTGTACAGATTTAAGATTGTGGTAAGTGTTCTAATTCTGGGAGGATGCACATATATATTTTTTACTTTTTCTCTAACTTCTTTTTTATCCAAAACCAACTGTTCTTTAAAACGTTCTTGATAGCACCAAATTTGTAACTTGAGCTCCAGGCCAACATGAACTGATGAAGGCAGTATCTTACCTTTTTCCCTCCTGGTTCTATTCTTAATCTTTCTGGGGACTCTCATCATTTAGAGTTTGACCTAAATTAGAATCCCAAGATAGGCTTTTTCTCTGCATCGTCTATATCTGTTGACCAGAAAGGGACTCTTAGGAGACAAGCATGTTAAAGATTGGGATTTGTTTCATCTTTAGCCATCCAAAATTTAGTGTATAAAGTTAGTCATCCACTTATTTGCCTCTGTAATCTGTAGGGAGAGAGAGACCTCTGAATCTGGCTTAGGATATCTGAGACTATTTCCCTTCTGAAAATAATTATAGGGTAGGGCTAGATGACTACTGACCTGATGTCCAACTTTTAGAGAGTTAACTTTAAATAAGATGACTATCTAATTATCTAAACAAATTTATATGAATGTCTGTTAATAGAAATGAAAGGTAGCTTCTTTAAACTGGGAAATAGACTCCTAACTTTTATTCCAGACCACATTTATGTATCTTTTTTATTTATTTATTTTAGAAATGTAGCTATGGTTTTTCTGCAGTTTTTTCCCCCTTGTATTTCAACAAAAAAGTCTTCAGGCAAGAGATTAAATAGAATTTAGTACAAGTCAGATGTGGCCACAATTGCTTCTTATGTCTTTTGTCTTGATATTACACTGGATTGCATGAAATAGCACATGTAAATTACACAATTTATACATTGCCTATAAATATCAGAACTGTTTTTCCTAAAAGAAATGAATCTGTGTTTTACAAACTTCTTTTTTCCCTCCATGACCATATAGGACAAAGCTCAGCCGGAGACACAAGCCACAAGCTTTGGAAATGTGCTTTTTAATGCAAAACTTGCAATAGATGATCCTGAAGCAATTCCGTTAGTCAAACAGCCAGGATCTGATGGTTTTAAAGTAGATTCAACTCCTCTATTTCAGGTATGATTTCTGTAGCTTATTAGCAAGAATACTGAACCAAGACAGAAACACTTTCACAAGTGTTGTTAACAGTAAGTCATACTGAAGCCAATAGAAAGATTTATTCTGATTCCAGTGACAGTCAAACAGAATTATAAATGCTTAAAAATTTCTAGATATAAAATATGGATTAAAAGATTCTTGTGGAGTTACTATGCTTTTCTCTTGTCTAATTCCACAGGCTAACCAGAAATTATACAAATTACCCTTAGGCATTTCCTCTAAGGACTTGTTAAGTTTCTTGTTACACAGTGTTGTTTTATTGCTTCTGATCTCACTTGTCAAAGACAAAAAATAAAGGAATCATAAGCATTTACAGTGGACTTTATCAAAATCTAATTGACACTCAGCATTTTCTGTGCAGTTCTCTCCTGACAAACTTCCACATTGTGAAACACCAAAGCACTGGAAAGCCTAGAAGTTGACATCTAAAGAGCGCACCTACTTTTTAATTCAGTATAATCCTTCAGCTGTGTGCATTTGTCCTTTGATCTACATAACCCAGCCAGTTGTCATCTCTTCAGTATTTGTCTCTTTAGTATTTCCAAAACTGCATGCAAAACTCAAGTGTATAAATTAGTAAAAAAATATTGAGGAGACTTTAATCCTACTCCTGGCCACTACAGTATTAAAGGTCCCATTGTAAGCAATGGAATATTTAAGAGAACAGCCTACTTACCAGCATAAAAAGGGTTTCATCATCTGTCCCCATGAAAATGAAATCTTATTTTTTATATGAAGAATCCATTTCCAATAACGCAGTAATTTTTTGTCCCAATTCTATCAAAAGAATTAAAATACAAAACAATACTATATCCTGAGAAAGACTTAGAAAAATAAAAGTAAGATGGAAAATGTGTTATTTCTTACAATAACAGAACTTGTATGCAACCACTGAAATTATCAGCCAGTAGCTTTATGAAAGTATTCAGACAATCCTACAGGACCTTGTGGAGTCCAAATTTATTATGTATCCAAAAAAGACAAGACAAATTCAGAGAAGATAGCATCATCTCACACAAACTTCAGGGAATCACAGAATCACAGAATGGATGAGGTTGTCAGGGACCTCTAGAGATTGTCTATTCCATGCCCTTGCTCAAAGCAGGGTCACCTAGAGCACATTGCCCAGGACTGTGTCCAGTTAGATTTTGAATATCCCCAGTGATGGAGACTCCACAGCCTCCCTGTTCCAATGTTTAACCATCCTCACAGTGAAAATTTGTTTTCTTATGTTAGGATGGCAATAGAGCCACAGCCGTGGCCCAGCCACCTGGCAGGTTGGGCCTGGAAGGTCCTCTGCTGCAGCCTGTCTATGGATGAGGTTCTTCATATGGCCGTTGATACTAACAGTATCAAAAAAAATGCCAAGGCTGTGTTTCTTCATCTGCACCTGATAACCATAGATGGAGAGGAATAGAGACTGCCCCCTCTTAAAATTTTGGCAGAAAACATGACTTCTCTCTGGCACATTGGCACATAGTGGGGGTTATCTGTGCATGATTTTGAAAGTACTTGTCCAGGAAATCAATTCAGAACAGTGATTGATTTCCTCTGTGTATAGTGCTGTCCAGATGGTGTAGCTGTGTCTTTAAATACAAAACATTGTCTTTCTAGGTGTCTTTGGGTAGGGAGTGGTATGTCCATACAATCTACACTGTACGTTCAAAAGAGAATGCTAACCGTGGAATCGGCAAAAGAAGTGTGGAGCACGAGTACCACTCTCTCTTTAGTGGTAGGAGCCCAGAAGCATCCGCACAGAGACGTCAGAAGAGGGGAGCTGAGCGGACGCCAGAACTTGCAAAAGACATTGGAGTAGAAAACAACCGAGGAACGAACATACAGCACATAGCACTAGATCACACCAGCAAGAAACAGGTTCCTCAAAGGGAGGTTGCAGTCAATGGCGTTCTCCCCAGGGAACTGAATAACCAAAGCGCAGGGATCAGCATAGTCACAATCATTGGTGGAGCTGGTGCCATTTTCCTTGCCATCTGTTTAATTGCAGTCATGATTTTGCTGCTAAAACGGAAACAAAATTCTGAGAAGAAGGAAGCCACAAAGGAATCACGCAGCAGTGAACCAATGATGCTACCATATAATTACACCAGCGACAGCTCAGAGGTTTGATTCCAAGACCTCAGGATTCAAGCCAGAGTCTCCAGAGTGCCTCAAAAAAAAAACGTGAACTGCACTTTGTTCGCAGCAGATCATGGTGACTCATGAGGAATAAAAAGTTCATATGCTTCTAGGTGTACTTGAAATTTTTTATCCTGAACTCTTGCTGCCGTTATCAACAATAGAAGAGTCCATACCAAATCTCCCACTTTTCATGACAGGTAATCCTGGTGTCCGTATATCATGCACTAATCTTAAGCAGCAATTCAAGGAACTGCATTGTAAGGGAGAGATTTTTGTTTTGTTTTTGTATTTTCTGACATTTAAAAATGTAGAAGAAACTATCCAAAGGTGCTATATATCCTGTCTGCAATAAGAGAGGAAGTCTGTTTCTTCAGAAACACAGAATACTTGAGAGGAGGAATCCTTACACTCTTCAGTTAAACTTTGTACTGTTTCTCATAAAGAACTCAATATCTACAATTAGTCCGCAAGGTGATGAAATGCCTCAGGTGTGAATCCTCCCTCCTATAAACTTTTGACTTCACTTAGCTATACCAGTGATTTATTTTTTATTTTTTTTTACTTATGTGTAACTGAACGTTTTCAAAAGACAGTTAGATTAGGCAGCATAACATTATAATCAGTTGCATGTCACAGGATGCAATACATACTTTTTATTCAGCTATTTAATCTGAGAAGTTTTTTTCCTTATTTATGATTTTATAAAGCCAAAGAATACAACAATCCAGAAAGATTTTTTTTCTTCACAGAAACTGGACGCTTATGTTCTCTTAAGTTTGTAACAGATCATGGAAGTGTCGTAAGGTAAATTATATTTGTTAGTGCATATCCACTGCTGGGAAATGCAAGCATTAGTATTTCAGTACCTAGAGAAGATGATAGAGTTAGATTCAAAATGCAGAGGACAAGGTTCTGCCTGAACCGAGCCTAAGAATCGTGACACTGAATCCAGCATGTGATTGTCAGTTGCCATATTAAATGGCAACAAAGTGAAGAAAAAATTAACATTTGATTGAATTGAGTAGCATGTATTACTGTATAATCATAGCACATCTTGACAAACATGCTGGGTCATTGTTGGGCATTTTTTAAGAAGTGACTGCTTTTGCAAGAGTAATTCTGATTTTCTCTCAGTGTTCTTGATTTAGGTAACGTGACAGCATGATGTTCCACGGAAGTTTGGATCAGCAGTGTCCCATGTCAGTTCTTATCCAGACAGGACTTGTTCTGTCCCGAAGGTATCCTGTCAAATGCTTGGCCATGAAAAATATGTAACCTTCAGGACAGATTGTCCCATTTGTCATGCTAGTGTTATATGCAAATAAGTCATTTCAAGACAGTGGAGTTAACTATATAAACTATATAAAATCTGAATCAGGCTGTTGAGACTATTGGTAAAATACCTGTTCCCTTCCACCATCTTGTGGAGGTGGGTGCAGGAAGCCCCCAAACTACCTTCAACTGCAGTACACTTGGCATTTGGTATTCTAGAGACCATGCTGCAGAGATCAGAGCTAGCTCAACAGGATCTAACTTGAAAGCAGCCTGGCTGCAAGCACACAATGCTGCCTCTGAACTAAAAAATCTATCCAAAAGGCTTCCTGGCCTGGCTGTGGTGCTCTGTCAACACAGGGAGACCTGACCCAGTAATTCTGTACAATCATCCTCTGAGCCATAAGGACTCGGAAATGTGGAGGTCTACTAGCCTGGGAATATCTGTGCTATGATTCACGGTACAGTGTGAATATACCCACAGAAGGACTCACGCTGTTATCTCTTGCTCTGGATTTATATTGTTATGACTCCACTGATTTAGTAAGATTTCATCAGTTTTTCACCCAGTGAATCAGGTGAGAATCTGTCCTACCTTTTCTAGGTTTTCTGAAGACTGTCATTCAGACTGCTTAATTGAAGGATGTTTGCAGCAACCTAAGGGTCAAACTCCATTACTAAAATCGTACAGTCATCTTTTATTTTAATTAATCTGAGTTCTGGCCTGAAACAATTTCCCGCAAGACGTGCCCAGTGCATTAGACCTTTTCCCTAGTCACCTGACATTAATTTACTCTTTTAATGAAGTTCCTGGTTTTGTGATCCATGTATTATGTGTGCAAGGTTGATCAAAGACTTAACCCACAGATGCTTTTTGTATTTAAGTTCACAACTAAGTTGCAAATGTAATCTAAGATCAAATTTGCCTTTGTGAGATCATTATGATAACAAGAAACGCAGAATTTGCCTCCTAGAACCTGCATGTTTGGATAATAGCAGTCAGTGATTCTACAGTAAAATGGGACACATGTAAATAATAGAACATTTTAATATTTATAAAATGCCTGTTTTGTATAAGCAGAGAAGATCTTTTTAAAAATATATATATATAAAATACAGAAATTAGGTGTTTATCAGTAGAGCTATTTTTCTGCTTTTGAATTTTAACATACTGAAATATCATTAAAGTTGCTTGCAGGCAAAATCTTTTTTTAATTATTATTTCTTTTTATAAAATCACTTCAAAACCCATGTGTTCTACAAGCCAAATATTTAGCCCAGTAAACAGCTTGATCACTGCTTTGAATAGCGTCTGATTACAACTCTGTAAAATGTTTAGGTTGATGGGGATTATCAGACTAATGTCTTTCTAACAATATATAACATAATAGTGCAAACTGGTGATAACAAAGGAAAACACAAAGCAAACACTGAAAAGCTAGACAAGCATGAGTAAGATTCCTGAGCCAGATATCAAAGTCTTCTGCCTGGGAAAAAAATCCCGATGGTTTCAGTAAGGCCTGCTGGATTTGTCCCGTTCTTAAGAAATTGGATTTCTTACAATCCAGTGAACTATAAATACATCTGTAACAGCATGCCTTTTTTATTTTGGCTTCAAGGTTTTAGATTTCAGCAAGATGTTTTGGAGGCTTATTAACATTTTTTCTTCTACTCAACAAGTTGCCTCGTTTATACTAACCTGAATAAGTGCCTCGTTCCCAGTTATGTGCACAAATATGTTAATATTTATCTATCCATGCAATAAACTGAGTATATTTTATATATATATTTAATCTATTTCCAGATTATGTATTCAATCCTTTTTCCCCTGGAGATGCTTATTCTGCCATCAGTAATACCATTTGTTAAACCCTTTATACAATAATTACTGTGTTTAAATTTGTTATCAAGCTGTCAAAAATCTTTCCATGCGTATTTATTTGGAACACTTTTTTGCTTATGTCTAGGTCTGTGATATTTGGCATTTGTATCAGGAAAAAAAATAAAACTACTTCTGGTTTTGTTACTGATCTAAAATTTGTGTATATGTATCACTCTGTGGAGAGGGGTCAGTAATGCAGTGTTAAGAAAAACTAATTTGTCACATTGATGGAAGAACATAAACTTACTGCTGTGTTTGCAATAAAACTCACTGCTTTGCTCCCGAAGTGATTGTTTTCTGGTCATGAAGTGGTCAGCTCAGGGCTTGTTTTTTAGTCATTGTGGTTTCACTTATGGCTCAGGGAGAGATTTTTCTTTCAATTCCAGAACGTCAAAAATCTCTAGATATCTGTAATTCCTTTGTAGGTCGGACTGCCTTGTTCCTGTGGGCTGGCAGGGTTTATTGATGAATGAAGATGCTGGAGAGGGTCCAGAGAAGGACAACGAAGCTGGTGAAGGGTCTTGAGAATAAGTCTTATGAGGAGCAGCTGAGGGACTTGGGGTTGTTTAGCCTGGGGAAGAGGAGGATGAGGAGAGACCTTATCACTCTCTACAACTACCTGAAAGGAGGTTGTAAAGAGGTGGGCATTAGTCTCTTCTCACAAGTTACAACTGATAAGACAAGAAGAAATGGCGTCAAGTTGCACCAGGGGAGGTTTAGGTTAGACATTAGGAAAAACTTCTACACTGAAAGGGTTATCAAAGACTGGAACAGGCTGCCCAGGGAAGTGGTTGAATCGCCATCCTTGGATGTATTTAAAAGCTGTCTAGATATGGTGCTCAGGGACATGGTTTAGAAGTGGGCCTGGTAGAGTTAGATAACTGTCAGACTTGATGATCCTGAAGGTCTTTTCCAGCCCTAATGATTCTATGAGTCAGGGGTTCTCTTGTTCCTGCAGCGCTGATGTTGCTGTCAGTTGCTTCTTGTGCCAGCTCATTAGATTTCTTTCCCACTCGCAAATGTACCGGGTTAGAAATATATGAGGTGTAGACATTTACAGTGGATCTGTTATATATACTGTGATGCAGAAAGAAAAAGCAGCCCTGAACCTTTTGTAAACTGGCCAGCACTGGCCTCGTGATTTCTTAAGTAAGCGCCCACTTCCTTCATTGGCAGAAAGGCTATTCATATTCAGGGCTAGGTACACATGTAACACTTACAGTGTATTTACCAAGTACCATAAGGAAGGATAAACTAGCAGGCAGTGATTCCTGCATTGCTACATCTGTCACCTTCTACTACCTAAACTTGCTCCTGGGTTTTACGCTCTTAGCAGTTCCTCAGACTGAGCTGAGCCATCCAGTATCACATCTATGAGCTCTGTGTTGTGATTTCTGCCAGGGCAAAACAGATTGGAAGGGTTTCTGCCCTGCTGCAATACAAATAGCTAGATAGGATGTAAATGAATAAATAGTCTGGTCACAGGCCTGTGGCACTATCAATAAATCAATGGGCATTGATTTCCCACTCCATGATAGCCCACAGTGACCAAGCCATGTCCGCATTTGTTTCAGCACTTAGTTGACTTCTGAGACGACTAAGGTGTCCAAGTGTGTTCCAGCAGGTCCAGGATGAGTGTCTCTTCACAGCCCAGACATGGTTATATTTCAGCATTGTTAGGAGTCAGGGTTTTTTAATGCATCCTCACTGTCTTTTGAAAGAAAGACTCAGCTCCCACCCTGAAAGAATTTCACTCCTGCCACTGAATGCTTTAGCTTTGAAAGCTGTTCCGTAGATACTCAAAGTGATTGGCTGTTTGAGTTTTGCTTTCCTTATTATTTGCCTCAAGAGATAATCCATTCAGAATTTACTTTGCAGTACTGTTGCTTTAGTAAGTAACCATTGACTTCCAGTAAAAATGAAGGGAACAGCTGGAAGATTCTTAAAGGATGCATCTGTTTCACTTCATGGCCAATGCTCAAGCCTGTGCTGGATTCCTGCTATCTCCTCTTACTTGCATTTTCATGACACATCTTTTTCCTGAGTGTAAGTTTTCATGGAAAGCATGAATCTGCAGCTGCACAAGTTCAAGTGCTAAAGTTAAACTAGTGTGACTGGAAGATCAGGTGTAACGATTGTCATCTGTAGTGTCTTTTTGACCATTTTTGTAGCAAAAGCTCTAACTCAGCTACCATGGCAGACAAGAGAAGGCATTCTGGATAAGTGCATCCACCTCTTTAATAATATATTCATTTCTGCTTTTCTTTCTCTTGCATTCTCTTCCAAAAAAGCACGTAATGGAACTAAATGAGACAGCAAATGACAAAAAATGATAAAAGGTGAAGAATGTATTCCCATAAGGACAGATTAACTAGATAAGATTCTCTTCCACTCTTTGCCCTCAGAAGGTAATACCCAAGGGAGAGTATGATAGAGGGGCATTAAATCCTGAATGTTACAGAGACAGAGAGTAGGGAACAATGATTCACTATTTCTTGCAGTATTTTAGAGAGGTTCTACCCAACAAAATTTGCTGGCTACAAAGGTGAAACAAAGTAGGCAATACCTAATCATCCAACACAAAATTAAAATGTCAAGACTCATTACTGAAAGATGATGTGTATGCCAAACTAAAAAAAGAAGTGAAATTCATGGAAGAAAAGTCCATTGACATCAGCTATGTGTTTCAACAGCTAGTTCAGAAAGCCTGGACTAGAAAAAAAGCTGTGAGGATTCAGGAGAAGGATCAAGCTATTCATCTTCTCTTTCCTTTCTCTTCCCTGCAACTCCACTACTGGGCACTGCCAGAGGCAGATCACCCAACCCAGAAGAGCCACTCTCGTGCCCTAACAGTTGTACAAAGAACCGCCAGTCCCACGCTTGGAATTGATAATAGAAAGTACAAAACACATAATGTGGGGCTTTTTTCTTGGGGTAAGAGGGAGTGAAAGTTTTAATTCATCAGCAGCCCAGGTCTCTGGCAGCTGGATTACCTGCACCACACATCTGCCCAGTCCTCCTCCTGAGGGTTGCTTGAAACAGTAGCATGAGCCAATAGCCTTTTCCTGGCGCGTATCCTGTGAAGGCATATGATCTGGACAGGATGAGGTAAAACATCTGGAGAGAGGAAAGCGGGTGCAGAGGTAAAATATACTGTTGATTATTTTATTAACCTTATAAACATGCTCCCTTTATTCTCTGCTGTTTGTAAAAAAGGTTAAAAGTATATTTCTCGGGCTATCAAGTGTCTCTTTCATTGATTTTTTTTTTTTTTTTTATGTTTCTTATGGTACCAGAATGATCCTGGCAAGAAAGAAACATAAATACCAAATTCTTTAAGTAGTGGTATCTCATGGGGATGTGGCTAGGCTTCTTTTCCATTTCTTGGCAAAAGACTTGGATTTCAGTACAGCCAGCTACACTGTGCCCCACAGGGACTGGTCCCCAGTACTGTCAAGTCTGTGAAACAGAGGCTGGAGTACTATCTGGATAATTGTTCAGAACGACAGAAGCCTCTGTCTTCAGGGACAAAATGATGGTGATATGTCAGGAGACTGGCTCATAGGAGGTATCATACTATGCCCACATCTCATAGCAGCATTACACAACAGTGCCACAGACCACCTGATCAACAGTGTGCCTTACAGAGTCTCCTGGAGACGGGATTCCCGGTCTCCCGTTGTCAGGATCTTGAAACACTGTCTCCCAGTAGGAGGAAGGGAAAGATTTGTATCCACCTTCAAAGAGCATCAGCTGGAGAGAGATTTGTAATTGTATCATGAGCATCAGCAGCTGCCCATGCATCATACATGCAGCAACTTTCATGTTCCCAGGACTTAGTGGAGGTGCCACATGATGCCTTCAATATATCCCATGCAACTTGAATGCACCAGAGTGTGCAGTCCAGCACAGGCACTCTTGGCGCTCCTCTGCACCCTGGCAGATTTCTTCCATCTCAGGTCACAATGTCAACCACTAACTCACCCTGCTGCGCAGGGGATGTGCTCATTTATGTCTCGTCTTCCAAGACTTCAGAGGCAAAAGTCTCAGCAGACCATGTTCACTTCACCTAAACTCCACTCAGATCCTAACTTAGGTCAACTTTAGTAACAAGGTCAAAAAAATCCCACCCCATTTATGGGCTGTATCGTTATGGGCAGACACCTAAAAAGTTTCTGAACAGAAGTGCAACAGAGGAGTGAAATTCTCACTGCTGATTAAGGGTCTGCGTGCCGCATTCGGTTATGGGAAAACCTTGGTTCGTCAGCAGTGGTTATCAACACAGCAGGCTGCGCACTGCAACCTAAACCCGCCTGCAGGGAGTACACGGAGCGGTCCGTGGCTGCAACTGTTTCATTACTTAAATGTTTTTAACCAGAGTGCCATCTCAAAAATTAAAAGATGAGTTTAAGAGGCAGAACCCACTTCTTGCTTTTATGTAGCCAGGCTAAATGTGAGAAATTCAATAACTTCTTTCTCTTGCTGACAGTTTTTTTCTGAGCTAGTTATATAGTTAGACAGCTTGTCCAGGAAGTTCAGATCCTGTTATCAGCCATTAGACTGAGGTTTGTGTGCACACCTCCTGCAACAGTTATTGCACCCATTTATTCCTATTTCCTCACCTGTGGTGATTTTCCTACCCTGCAACGCTATGCTCAGAACAGGACCACCAATAACAGCTTCTGTCTGAGCTCTTTTGGCTTGGTGCACTGCAACTTCGCTTTTCCTTTCCAATTTGGCTCTCAAAATGAAGGCGCTGGGGAGATATTTCTTCCCCAGTAAATTTCTGTTTCCTCAAGAACTGTGTGTTTGACATCCGTAACATCACTATGAATAGTAAGTACGAGGCCAACAATTCAAAAAAAATCTTGCAGCATTTAGGCATTGCCTGTAGCTCCCATCTGGACCTGTCAGCTGTGGTGATATGAGTTATCCCAGTCTCCTTATGAAGGGGCTGAGAAGTTTTATTCCTCAACAAAATGATTGGTTTCAAGGCATGACAGCAACAAGTGCACATGTGCATGCTCACACACACGCACACACAGAGAATATGTTTTTATTATTATATAAATTTTATATAGATTTTTTTTATGCAATAAACATTTTAAACTTTACATATAGTTATTTATAATATGGGCGGTTTATATAGTATGCAAAAGATATGAATATAAGTAAATAGTACATATATTATGTGTGTGTTTATATTTTTGTATTATATAATGCAATTTTTTATTTATATGTTATTCCTCAGATTAGATCACAAGGATGAAGCGTGACAAGCTGGGAAGCAGAATTCAAGGTGTATCTGCCTGGAAGGAATCAGAGCAGCCAGACCCACAGCCAAAATCTGAGAATGCACCTCCCAGCACTTGGAGTCAGGGAGGCTGATTTGATAAACTCTGATGGAGTCCAAAATAAGCAAACAGTGGCATTCAGGACCGTCTCCCAGATTGTGACTCGAGCAGTCGCAGCTCCTGGAACCAGCAGCTGCAATCTCTACTTCCAGCTTCAGTTTTTCTGTCCTGTTCTGCTGCAGGATGCCAGGGAGCCGCGCAACCGCTCCTCCAAAATACATTGTGTTTGGAGAGCAGCAAGTAAATGCATTGAGAAAAAGACAAATTAAATGACAGGAGTTCTCCAAAACTCCATGTATCAGTGCCTATTCTATTTGTTTTATGTCAAGATGTTGCGGTAGCAGGATTTGCTCCTCCCGAGCCACCACAGCCTGGGGGCTTGAAAACAATAGCCATGGCACCAGCTTCTCCTTGTGCCCCTCTCCTAGGCTGCTGGTTATAGAATCATAGAGTCATAGAATTGTTGAGGTTGGAAGGGACCTTTAAGATCATCAAGTCCAACCATTAACCTAACCTGACAAAAACACTTCTAAACCATATCCCCAAGTACCACGTCTACCCTTTTTTGAAACACCTCCAGGGATGGCAAATCTACCACCTCCCTGGGCAGCCTATTCCAATGCTGGATAACCCTTTCAGTGAAAATTTTTTTTCTAATATCCAACCTAAACCTCGCCTGGTTTAACTTGAACCCATTTCCTCTTGTCCTATCATTTGTCACTAGGGAGAAGATGGGAATCCCCATCTCTCTACAACCTCCTTTCAGGTACTTGTAGAGAGTCATAAGGTCTCCCCTCAGCCTCCTCTTCTCCAGGCTAAACAGCCCCAGTTCCCTCAGCCTTTCTTCGTAAGACTTGTCCCCCAGACCCCTCACCAGCTTCGTTGCCCTTCTCTGGATACACTCCAGCACCTCAATGTCTTTCTTGTAGTGAGGGGCCCAGAACTGAACACAGTACTCAAGGTGGGGTCTCACCAGTGACAAGGACAGGGGGATCATAGAATCATAAAATCATAGAATTGTCTAGGTTGCAAGAGATCCTTGGGATCATTGAGTCCGACCATCTACCCTACTCTATAAAGTTCTCCCCTACACCATAT